>JXTC01000104.1:202647-305993 GCA_002914845.1 Trema orientale
GTCGGCACTGGAGCTTCGTCGGGCGGCTGAGTGTCAGCATCGGAGCGAGTCTTGATGGGGGAGAGGCAGTGAAGGCTCTGTTCTGGCCTGCGTGCGTGTTGATGTCGTCAGGGTGAAGTGAATTTGAAGGTTAATTAGGGAAATAAAAATGCCTCAATGGAATAAATAGGTTGTTCCAATCCTTTCCATTGGAAACACTTTTTTTCCTTAGTTTTCTAACCTAACAATGGAATTAAATTTTTCTTTTGATTTCTTTCCTTTCTTTTCCATTCCATTACCTCCAACTAAACGGGTCCTAAAAGTATTGATAGATGTTAGCGTTTATTAGGAATGACAATGGGGCGGATTTGGGACGATTTTTCAATTAATATCCCCATTCTCGAAAGTCAATCACAATACCATATCCACCCCATTGACCATTCTTTTGGATGTGAGGACGGTACAGGTATTAATCAATGGATAACGGAGAAAATCGTAGTTACCTATTACTCATTGATAATAATAAAATATTAAAAAAATAAGATAAAAATACTAAATTCTTTTCATAATCAACAAAATATTAAATACAACAATATACTAATAATTTTTAAACTCTAAAATTTAAATATATAAGTACATATAACTCTCTAAATTCATTATTTTACCAAAGATATAAGAATATAGATAGTATATATATATAATAATCTTTCTATGTAAATATGTATATCGGGGCGGGTATGGTACAGATTATACTACCATTCCTGCACCATACCCGCATATTAACAGTACGATTATAACCTGTCCTGGTCATTTTCCCTACTTGAGCGGTTTTTTCCCTCCTCGTTCGGATCGGATAATCACGGATATCCGTAACTGTGGGTTATATTGCTATCCCTAGTGTTTGTCAGTATTTCTTTAACTTTTTTATTTTTTCTTAAATTTCTACAATTCTTTTTGGTTCTTTTTTGCTATTATTTTGCCTTTTGAACCAAATAAATCATATATTTTATTTTTGTGGATAATTTTATCATTATAACAATAAAAAATTTTGATTGAAATGTCATAAGTTTTTGAAAACATTTTTAATCCAAACCATGCTTTTTTTTCATTAATAGAAAACTCTGAACTTCTATTATTATTTTCTGAATACATAGATAATTTAATAAGATACAGGTAGTTTTTTTTATTTATTTTATATTGTGATTATTATTATGATAAGGAATACCTAATTCTTTTAAATTCTTCGAATACCACAAGCATCATAATAAGATACCTATAGTAATTATTATTATTTTTTAATTTCTCCAAATATTATAAGTATTCAATAGGATACATATAGTAACCTCTCTCCATAAGTGATTTGGTAATATATGTATGATATTTTTTTTTTTTTTTTTGTGATGAGGCATGCCCAACTATACTTCCTACTTCCTTGGATACCATAAGTAACTATGATTCTATGAATGATACCTTTGGTAATATTTTTTTTTTCCAAAAATATCCAAATCACATTCATATTTTGTAGATACTGGAGGTAACAAAGAGAGTGACAGATGGTAACTAAGTGGGATACCTGTAGTAACATTCCCTATTTTTTTAAAATAAAATTTCAACTTTATTTCTAATTTCGTGAATACTATAAGTAACATTTTTTGATACCTATGATAACTTTCTTTTTTTCTCAAGTTCTTCGAACACTACGTAATCTAACAAGATACCTACATTAATTTTTTTTATTTTAATTTCAACAATAAGTAATGATTCTTAATTCTTTTTAGAAATTCAAACTCTAAATCATTACCCGATTATCATATAGAAACCATCGGTGGCAAAGTAAAAGACTGTTGATAAGTTGCCTATTAAAAATATAGGATTTATGAAATGGAGAGAGAGATGAAAAATTTTTTTAAACAAGTTTCAGAAAAAAAAAATAATGTTTAAAAAAGACAAAGGTAATAATAAACTAAAAGAAAAACACAAATGAAAATGAACGGATAATAAATAAGACAAAAAGCAAGGTAAAAACAGAAAAGACAAGATAAGAAAATCAAGTAATAATGAAGAAAAAAAAGAGAGAAAAAAAATTAAAATAAAAAAACCAAATAATACTACTATAATAGTTGACAGTTGACACACGCTTATAATACTTGACACACGCTTATAGCACTGCAACTTCTTGAATCAGCCGTACTTCGTAAAAGTGTGGTCGTATTTTTCAAAATATTATTTTGTATTTTTCTAAATATTACTTTGTGCACCGCATAATAAACGTTCGAGTCAAATGCAATAGTAGCCCCAATGTCCTAAAAGAAAAAAGAAAAAAAACTAAATTATGATACTAATTATACACTGGACTGGCCAATGGGCCTAATAACAAATTACAATGAAGCTTCCGCTATTTAGTTGGGCCAATTCGCGGCCCAAATCCAATGTTTGCTGTCACCTGTGACTACTACGAAGGAAAAAAGTAAATAGGAAATAAAAAGAAAGTGAAGGTATTGATGGCAAAAATATCAAAAGCGTGGACCCATAAAAGAAAATGAAAGGAGCGTGAAGGTAGCCCAGGGAAAGCCATAAAAGAAAGGGTTTTGGACACTTATATCTATTTTTCAAAAAATAATACCAAATTTACGACATTTCAAAAATAATAAAAATTCGGTATGACCTTTTTATGGTATTTTTCTAAATACTTTGGAAGCTAGAAAACGCGGTGGCATTTTAGTAAATAAGTCATCTTTTTTATTTACAGGAAACCACAAAGGTTTCCAAGAAACCAGTTTAGTTTCCTTTAGCCGAATGTCATGTACGTAAGTAAATCATAGGAAAGCACAAAGGTTTCCTAGAAACTAGTTTGGTTTCCTTCAGCCGAATGTCCTGTACGTAAGTAAATCACATGAAATCACGAATATTTTCTGGAAACCATTGTGGTTTCTTTTTTGCAGAATGTCCTGTAACTAAATAAATCACAGAAAACTATCGTGGTTTTCTTTTAGCAGAATGCCCTGTAGCTAAGTAAATCACAGGAAACCACGAAAGTTTCCTAGAAACCATTGTGGTTTCTTATTCAAATCATAGGAAACAATGAAAGTTTCCTGAAAACTATTGTGATTTCCTTTTTGCAGAATGCCCTGTAGCAAGAATTGGGTGAGGCATTGAACAAGGACGCTAAAGAATATGATCAAGTTCTCAAATTAAGTAATTATATTTTTGAAGTAAAAGCAACAAAAATATATATTNNTTATAGGAAACCGCAAAAGTTTCTTGGAAACTAGTTTGGTTTCCTTTAGCCGAAAGTCCTGTACGTAAATAAATCACAGGAAAGCACAAAGGTTTCCTAGAAACCATTTTGGTTTCTTTTAGCCAAATACCTGTACATAAGTAAATCACATGAAACTATGAACATTTCCAGAAAATTATTATGGTTTCCTTTTTGCAAAATGTCTTGTAGCTGAATAAATCATAGGAAACCATCGTAGTTTCTGAATATTCTGTACGTAAGTAAATCACATGAAACCACGAATATTTTCGGGAAACCATTGTGGTTTCTTTTTTGCAAAATGTCCTACACCTAAATAAATCACAGGAAACCATCATGGTTTCCTTTTAGCAGATTGCCCTGTAGCTAAGTAAATCACAGGAAACTACAAAAATTTCCTAGAAACCATTTCTGTTTCTTTTTCAAATCACAGGAAACAATGAAAGTTTCCTGAAAGCTATTGTGATTTCCTTTTTGAAGAATGTCTTGTAGTAAGAATTGGGTGAGGCATTGAACAAGGATGTTGAAGAGTATGATCAAATTCTCAAATTAAGTAAGTATATTTTTGAAGTAAAAGCAACAGAAATATATATTAGTTTTTGGATTCTGGCAACTAGTTTCCAATAATCAAATTAGTTTCTAGTAATCAATAATTGGTTTCCAGGAAACTTTTGTGGTTTCCCGTGATGTACTTAAAGAGTATTTCACTAAAAGGAAAGTAAACTGGTTTTTTATGATTTACTTACGTACAAGGCATTTCGCAAAAAAGAAACCAAACTGATTTCCAAGAAACCTTTGTGGTTTCTTGTGATGTTCTTACTTACATGTCATTTTGTTAAAAGGAAACCAAACTGGTTTCTTGTGATATATTTACATAAAAGGCATTTCACTAAAAGGCAACCAAATTAGTTTCCTGTGATTTACTTACCTATAAGGCATTTCGCTAAAAAGAAACCAAACTGGTTACCAAGAAACTTTTGTGGTTTCTAAGAAATCTTTGTGGTTTCCTATGATTTACTTACATTCTTACTAGTAAGTTTCTAATTCTGAGTAACCGATTTCATTATTACTAGTAATTAGAAACCATAGAAACCAAATAGCAATCGTAAGCCAATAACTAAAGAAACGTGATTACTATAAGTTTTTCAGCTTGGAAGAATAATAATAATAATAATAATAATAATAGATTACCAAGTATTTGTTTTTGCTAAAATAGTTAGTTATCTATAGTAACCTAAAAAAAAATGCTAGTAAACTAATAGATTTTTATTTTCTCAAACAATAATTTAAAAAATACATATATTTTTCTCGTTCCTTCAAGATTAAAGAAAAAAAAATGTTTCTTGTATCTTTAAGGAAAAAAGGGAAAAAGTTTTTTTTTTTGAAAAAATAAAAGCAAAAAGGGAAAAAGTTTTTTTTGGAAAAAAATAGGAAAAGAAAAAGATAGTATAAAGGAAAAAGTATTAGGAAAAAAAAAAGAAATAAATAAAAATTAAAAAAAAAAGAATAAAAAGGAGAAAAATAAATGAAGTAAAAAAAGGAAAAAGAAATGGGAGACTTGTGATTTGAACCATGAATTATATCCGTACGGAGACTAAGAGAACACGCTAGCCATCAGACCATATCTTTCAGCCTTTTGCACAATATTTATTGCATAAATTATTTAACAAAGTAGAATTTATTTACAAATCTACTACCGCGTTTTAGAGGTCGTATTTTTTGAAATTTTGTTTAGAAAGGTCGTATAAAAGTTGAACAATTTTTTACAACCGTAATTTTGGAATTATTTTTTAAAAAATCGTATTAGGTGTCATTTTTCCTAAAAGAAAAAGAAAGGAACGCAAAGGTAGCCAGGGAAAGGGAGTCGGACTGAGAGAGACATGTGGCTATATGACCACTAATCTCAGGTTTTTTATTTTTTGTTATTTAATAGGTTATTTGAAATTGCAATTTATTTTTAGGTCAAATTGTAGATAGGATTCTAAGAAAAAGGATTAAAGAAAATAGGATTTTCATTTTTCAAAATAACCCAATTTTAAAACATAAATAATAAAATACAATTACACAAATTAAGGATTTGTTTTTAACTTGTTAGACACATATAAAATTTAAAAAGCTCATGTTTGGCATATAAATATTTTATTAATTTGCATTACTTGCAACTAATAGCTAAGTTGCTACTTCTTTTTATAATGTTTTTCTAGAAGTATTTATTTGATTTATTTTTTCTTGTTCAATTCAATGCAAAATAGTTATGAGAAATATTTTAAACACAAGTCTCCATTTTTTATTGGCAAAAATGGTGATAGAAAGAAATAAAATATGGTGAAAATCGTAATGTACTAATAAAATTTCTAACATTTAAAATATTTTTTTCATCATGTTTCAAAAAGTTTTAATAAAAAATGAGTCATGCCCCCATTAAATTTGAGCACTGGCTCCGTCTTTGTATATATCGGTCATTTTGGAATAGCCTTTAAAAACAGACATTTATTTAAAATAAACCTAAAATTCAGTTATTTTGCTATAAGATGTTTTTTTACAATTAGTTAATTACACAATACTATTTACAAGTAGTCACTATATTAGTGACAGTTGGTTGGTTCTGGACAATTCATATATTTATGGTTATAAAGCATAGTAACTACTCATCACTAATATTGTGACAGTCTTTTTTTTTTTTTTTAATAGTCATAAAAAAGTCATTTCCGCCTAATTTTCTCTGAGTTACTCCTAGACTAGACGTTATACCGCGCTTTGCGCCAGTTGGTATTAATATTACATACATTAAATCTAATTTATAATTAGGTTCAATGTATTACAATATTAAAGAATGTATTTATCTCTGTATTTATTTTGATGAGATGAATGTTACATAATTTTTTGTTCGATGAACTAAATTTAATATAAAGTATAATATTATATAAAACATTAAATAATGTATTTAATATTATATTTATTTTGATGAGACGAATGTAGCACAATTATTTGTTCGATGAACTAAATTTAATATAAGGTATCATTAATATTAAACTAAATATAATATTATATAATACATGTATATATTACAACCAATCATAGCATGAAAAAATAATAATACGAGCAATTATATCGTGAAAAAATTAGGAATTTTCTAAAAATTTTAAAAATAGAATGGTGATCAAAGAAGCTATCAGAATTTTTACACTTTCTCTCTCCTTTAGGCTTAATATATATATATATATATATATAGATCTCTCTCCTTCAGGCTTAATATATATATATAGATAGTTCCATTTCCCTATTAGCATTGGCCTAAGTCATTTTTCATTTATGTATAAATTTTACGGAACTTGTTGATTTACTAGTAAAAGAGGCGTTTTTTTTAAAAGTGTTTTGAAAATTAGCTACTACAGTTAGACATATATGTCTCGAATACATATGGAACGTGGAATTCATATATGCTCAAATTGAGGATATAAAATTAGAAATCTATTATCTAATTTATTCTTTTCTTAAAAAAACATTCTTACCATACAAATCAACATAGGGTTAATACCATATAAATCAACATAGGGTTAATGGCACTATTGGTCCCTAACCTATTATTATTTTGGCATATTGGTCCTCAACCTTTTTTTTGTAGTATTTAAGTACTACACTTTTTCTCTTTCTGGCACTATTGGTCTTTTTGGCATATTCCATCCAAGATTCTGTTAAAATTCATTTGAATGAGAGAAATTTTACACCATTGATCTCAATTTTTCAATTATTTAAAAATTTGGTCCTTATTTTTTTGTACTCATATTTCCGATTAACAATATTGCATCTGCTAATCCTTCGGAAAATTAAAATTTTAAAAAATTAATTTTTCAAAAGATTGACAAATGCAATCACATAATGAGATGAACATTTAATGGAAAACTATAAAACTTTTCAGGCTTATTTGCTATAAATAGTTAATTAATTTTTTAGAATAACTATTCATAATTATATGAATATTTAATATATATAGTAAATTTTCAGTCAAATTTGACTAGTATAAAAGCGTGTATGTGAATTTTTTTTTGTTTTTAAAATAGTAATAATTAATGGAAAACTATAAAATTTTTCGGGCTTATTTGCTATAAATAGTTAATTAATTTTTTAGAATAACCATTCATAATTACATGAACATTTAATGGATATAGTAAATTTTCAATAAAATTTGACTAGTATAAAAGCGTGAATGTGATTTTTTTTTTATTTTAAAAATGATAAGATAATTAATTTTTGTTCATAAAGTTACTATAGTTTGATTTTATTCATAAAGTTATTATAGTTTGACATAAACTAAGGTTTATTAGTATAATTTTTTTTCTTTTTTGAATTTGGTTTTTAAATGAACCGTTCGTTTTATATCCGTATTTGAATTTTAATTTTCTGAAAAATTGGCAGATGCAATATTGTTAATCAGAAATTTGAGTACAAAAAAATAGGGACCAAAATATCAAACAATTGAAAAATCGAGATCAATGGTGTAAAATTTTTCTCGTTCAAATAAATTTTAACAAAATCTTAGATGGAATATGCTAAAAAGACCAATAGTACCAAAAAGAGAAATATTTAGTACTTAAATACCACCAAAAAAATAAAAAAACTGAGGACCAATATGCCAAAATAGTAATAAGTTGGGGACCAATGATGCCATTAACCCATCAACATATCCCAAATTCTTCCACAGTCTTTCATTTTTCTCCTTAGCTGCCTCCTACCAAACAACACTACTCTAAGGGGCCGTTTGGTTCGCCCATTCCATTCCATTGGAATGGAAAATCCATTTGAATGGGTGTTTGTTTCAACAACTCTAAATTTTCCATTTAAATGGTCTTTTAGAATGAGTGTTTGTTTCAACAATTTAGTTTTTCCATTCAAATGGTTCATCAGTCACATCAACTATTTGAATAGATTTTTGTGTCTTGGATGAGAATGGAGGGGAAGAGGTATTTTTGAATGGTCCATTCCAATACTCCCATTCTAATTATAACCCATTCCACTATTTTTTCCATTCAAATGTCTTCTATTCTAATTATAACCCATTCCACAATTTCCATTCAAATACACACATTCAAATAGGTGAAACAAACGGGGCCTAAGTGATGCAAAATGAAATTCACAAACTATATCTATACAAGAAGAAAATTTAGGAACCTTTCGTGCGTCTAACGAGTTAAATTTTAAAAATAAGTGTTTTTTTTTTCTTTTTTTTTATTTGACCATTTAAGTTTGTGAAGTCCTAAAATCTTAGGTGTCACATGTTTCAACTACATACCCTTTTAGTAATGCAAAAACTTACGAATCCAACATTTAGTTGTCATGAAGTTAACTTCATATATTAGCCACAATATATATGGAATCCGATTGAATTTTTGCACATGCCTCATTTGCCTAACTGGAGAAAGTAAACAATACGTAATCATTACTAATAAGTGTTGCAAAATGTTAAACCAACAAATAAAAGTAATGTTATGGTACACCAATGATGTCCAGTTTCAGAATGATATGTCTGTTTGTTAATAGATAATTTAATTAATAAATTGGGTCCTACATGTACCTCACCTGAATTATAATTATGATTAGCCAGTGACAGACTGACACATTATATATCTAAGGTTCAAATGCCATTCTCGAAATAAGTATAGTTCAAATAGGACTTAATTAATTAGGCCACCCACCTTCCAAAGATCAATAATCCCACTCTAATTTGAACCATAATTGATAGAACCATAGGTCGTAATCTTTCTCTTGTGCTGGAAACGTTGTATCTAGTAAGTATTTCCAATTCAGAAGCTTCTCACATTAAGTATCTCCAAAGTTCACAATTTTTGCACCTTTTAATCCATAACGCCAGCATTAATTTACTTGACAAGAATAACAACAGTTGGGATTTTCTCTTCTTTTATCGTTATTTTTTTCGAAGGAGAGATTTTCTCTTTTGATCAGCTTCTCCCAAAGAAGGGTGACAATTCGTATTGACATGTTAAGTTCGTGTCGGATTGACATCTAATATATATACAAATTATGTCAAAACGAAATCGGCTCGTGACTTGTCGTGTCAGAAAAATATTAACACTAACTCGACCTGTATCTAATGCAGGTTGACCCGAATCCAACTCGCGTAGCCCGCTTTGGTAAATGCCAACTAACCCACAAACTGATTTTGACCCGCCAACCCGCTATGATCCGTATTTTTCTACTTATATTTTCTTTTCTAAGTTTACTATTGTCTTATTTCAAAACAAATAAATTAGGGACAATTTATAAATATAACTAATAACTTATAATCCTAAACACTTACATAATACCAATTAAATATATCTATTTTAATAGTCATAAATAAATTAACTAAAAAATATTTTTATAATTTATTTATGTATATATTTTTTTAGCGGGTCAATTTTGGGTCAAACGGGTTGACTCGGACTCGATCTGTTTTTTAATTCGTGTCAGGCATATCGATCCAATTTCGACCTGCACTCTTTTTCTTTGACCCTTACCTGGTAAGAATTGTGTTGTGTTCGGGCTATGTCATCGTGTTGTAACTCGAGTTGCCACCCTTACTCCCAAATAAGATGTACATAAAAACAATAAAAGAATAAATCAATAATCAATATCTAAGGGGCCGTTTGGTTCGCCCATTCCATGCCATTGGAATGGAAAATCCATTTGAATGGGTGTTTGTTTCAACAACTCTAAATTTTTCATTCAAATGGTCTTTTGGAATGAGTGTTTGTTTTAACAATTTCGTTTTTCCATTCAAATGGTTCATCAGTCACATCAACTATTTGAATGGATTTTTGTGTCTTGGATGAGAATGGAGGGGAAGAGGTGTTTTTGAATGGTCCATTCCAATACTCACATTCTAATTATAACCCATTCCACTATTTTTTCCATTCAAATGTCTTCTATTCCAATTATAACCCATTCCACAATTTCCATTCAAATACACACATTCAAATAGGCGAAACAAACGGAGCCTAATTGTTCCATCCTCCGTTATTGATAAGCAGGATAATAACATTTTTATACTTGTATTTGGATTCTTTGTTCAAATTATACTTTGTGTTTCAGTTATTATTAACATTGTCTATTATATTTTAAAATTGTTATAAATTTATACCTTCCTCTTATTTCACCCCCAAATTGAAATGCTTAATTTACCGAAATACCCTTACTGTTTTAGTCATATATACTTAAAATTTAATCCAAAATTAGAATTAACTGATAAATTAACAATTAAAAAAAAAACTCTTCTTCTCCAACTAAATCCACCGTCTTCTCTCCTCTCTTCGGAACCATTTTCAGAACAAACTTTTCAAAAGGGGGTCATGAGGACAGGGAAGCACAATGGGTTAATATATGGGTTTTTCTTCTCTGTATCTATGAGGCTTTGAGATACTTGACACTGAAATTCCCTTGCTCGTGTTCTGTATCTCGTTTTCTCTCATCCCATCTTGACATAGTTCTCTTTCTCTGGAATTTTTTGGCTAAGAAAAATTTTAGAGAGACTACAAACCGAGATGTATCCCAAAAACCCCATTATAGAGCTTTAATAAACTTCAGAAAATCCAAGACACATTACACACAAAAAAAAAAAAAAGGACCCGAATGCTCCTAAGGTACCAACCCAATATCGAATTTGAGTTCTTCCCAAATATTTGACCCAAAAAGGAGCAATTTGATCCCCAAAATACCAGCCGATGTTAGTTCAGATTGATTGAGTTATACAAGAACAACTTCGTCGCTGTCGCAAGGGAGAGGAATTTGAGGGTCGAGGACGAGAGGGATACCAACTGGGTCTTTGAAATTTTTGGGATTTTAGATTTGTAAGATTTTGACCAAAGATTCTGGGTCAAGAAGAGGGAGAAGTGGAGGAGAGAGAGAGAGAGGAGGGAGGTATAGGCGTGGAGGAGAGAGAGAGAGGAGGGGGATGGACGATTATAGGAGGCTATGATCACGTTAGCCATGGTGGATTCTAAGGTTTCTGGTTGTTTAAACAGTGTTTGATGTGGTTCAGTTTGGGGATTGGAGAAGGAAGACGATGGGGAGATGACGGGTTTGATGGGGTTCAGTTTGAGGAAAAAGATGACGGGTTTGATTTTTTTTTTTTAAAGGGTATTAATGGAATTTTGAATTTTTATAAAGTAAAAACTAGTATTTGACAAAAATATAATATGACTTTGTTACAAATTTCAAATAAGAAGGACAATGTTCACATTATTCATAATAGAAGATTAAATTAAGCAAAACACCGCATAAAAAGGTAATTATACCTTATAAGCACATCAAATTGCCACTAATTTATTAAATATTAGACACATATGTGTCATAGTCAATTGATATAAGACCATCTCCAATGCAAAATGTTAAAAAGCGTGTGCTAATATTATATTTAAAATGACTAGTTATATTTAGCATACACTTTTTAAGATTTGCTCCAACAAGTATATGCTAGAAAAAATGCTATTTTATATTTGAATACTATTTTTATTTACAATTATTCTTTTTTCTACTATTAATATCTATTATTATACCATCTAATTACTTTATTAATTTGCTTTTGGTATTAAAAAAAATGACTTTAAGTCTTTTATTAAAAAAATTACACATTTTTACTAATATCAAATAAAATTTTTTATTTGTATTTTTCTATCAATTTTTACCGGATTCACATCTATAGTCAACATTGGAGCGAATTTTTTTACTTTCAAAGCAGAATTAAAAAAAATAAAAAAATAAAAAAGTTTCTACAATAATTTTAAACTCCAATATAATTGTATATGTGAATCTAATAAAATTTGATAGAGTAAATACAAATAAAAGCTTTTATTTGATATTAACAAAAATGCGTGGAGATTTTTCAGACGTGTGATTTTTAGAGAGAAGGTAGAGAGAGGTGCTCCAACCTACTCTTCTCCTCTTCTCCACATCAATTTTCATTCCTCCTCTGCAGCAGACGTAGGGTCAAGCTCCATCTTCTATATGTGCCTCCCCTTATTGGAGAGGGGGGTCATTTCCTCTCTTCGGTATAGGCTTTTCTTCTTTGTTTTGTCTGTTTTTGGTATTTTTGTCCAATAACTCTCCCTCTTAGGAGATAAAAACTCCACTTACTTTATCTATCAATAAAAGAACTCATATTCTTTCTTTTTTCAGGTTATTTTATTTTTAATGAATGAACACTCATCTTCTATTTAAATGAGCAAAATTTAATGTAGTGTTGTGAATATAATTTAATGAAAAAGTTAAATAAGAAAATGATACACATGTATTAAAGTGGCCACATTATAACGTTTATACATATTTTCAATTTTAATACAATAACCATATTGTAAAAATTCACACATGCTAAAATTAAATTGGGCACATTATAGATAATGACCATATTAGACCATCTCCAAAATACATATTTTCTACTATGAAATATTCTTATTTTGTCATTCATTTGTTAATCATAAAAACTCCATTACACTCATAAAATGTTTGAATAATATTTTTTATTTTATAAAATATGTAAATAGAAAAATAGTGAATGAGAGTTCTAATTTATAGAAATTTAGTGAAGATAAAATTGTAAATAAAATTTAGATAAAAGAAAAAAAAAACTAAAAATAAAAAAGTTTAAATGTTTCAACTTTGGCCACATTGTGAATTCAAATAATAGAGATATTGTAAAATTTTATCCATACTATAATGCAAATATCGTAACTCAAAAATATATCAGTAGTAAGATTGTAAATTTAAATACATTCTACAATAACAATATTATAAATTTATACATATGCTGAAATTTGATATATGCGATTTTTGGTGTTATATTTTGCACAATTTTTAACACATGTTAAAAATTATGTCAAATATAACATACCATTGGAGATGCAGTTTTTGACAATACTAAAAAGTATGTTAAATATAATATTGACATGAGTTATATAGCACTCTCATTGGAGATGCTCTAAAGTTAGCCATATATAAATAATAAGAAGCATGTTATACACTATCATTATTCCTTTATGGTTTCCTTCCGAAAATATGAATATGGAGTAAAAGATATGAATCTTTGGATGACAACTCCAAAGCAAGCCATCAATTAGAATCACTTGATCCAAATTAGTTAAACCTTTATCTCAAGATAAAGAATTAGATGTTCGACTTCGAGGGCTGGAGGATCTTGATGATCACACTAAAAGAAAACAAACCTATAGCGACGACATCTATAACGACGATATGAGGTCGTCGCTATATGGTCCTCTATAGTGACGATATTTTAATGTCATTGCTATAGTTTTGGCAGACAAAAGTAGCTCTATATCTCACGCCAAAAATTATATTATACATTCTATAACAACGATATTTGTCATCATTATAGGGTTTATTTAATAAAATTAATTTTTTCAAAGGTAAAAAGAATAAAAAAAAACCTTAAAAATTAATATATTTAAACTATAGCGACGACATTTGTCATTGCTATAAAGTTTATTTAATAAATTTTAATTTTTTTAAAATGTAAAAAGAATAAAAATAAAAAATAATAATATATTTAATATATTTTACTCACTATAGGTTTTGAATAAAATTTTGGGCGATAACGTTTACCACTCTAAAATCTAAAAAATTTTCAAATGAAATTTTGAGCGATAACGTTTATCGCCTCAGTTTTGAAATTTAAGTGAAACGATGTCATTTGGGCCATAGCGACGACTTTTCTTATCTATAGCAATGACATTTATCGTCACTATAGATACTATATAATAAAAAATCAAATATTTTTCTTCTTCTTCTATCTTCTTATTCATTCACTCACTCTCTCCAAACTCTACTCTCTCTCAACCCTTTCTCTCTGATTTGCACTACCTATCATCTCTCACTCTCTCACTCAAAAATAATATATATTCATATATATGAATATATATAATAAAAAGTCAAATATTTTTCTTTTTCTTCTATCCTCTTATTCATTCACTCACTCTCTCCAAACCCCACTTCCTCTCACCCTTTCTCTCCGATTCGCACTCCCTATTATCTCTCACTCTCTCACTCCAAAATAATATATATTCATATATATATATATATGCATATCTAGTTTTTTTTTTCTTTCATGTATTTATATAAATATTTTATTATAAATACTAAGCTTTTGTTTTCTTGATTAATTATTACTTAGGTTTGTGTTATTGTAGATTTCAAGTTTTTTCTTTATTAGAGAGGTAAATTTTTCTAAATTCTAATATAGTTTAATTGATTTGATATTTATATGAATATGTGGATTTTGTATTATAATTTTGTGGAGTATTTATTGATTTGAGGTTGAATATACTTTTTTGTGACATATATATTTTGGTTTATGAAATTTAATAATAGTTTGATTTTAGGATATAGAATATGTTTGTTTAAGAGTGTTAGTTTTAATTTTTGACTTTGATTTAGAGGTTTTTTTTTGATAGTTTTCTTTAGATTGATTTTAATTATTGTGGATATAACTTTATTATTTGTCTTTTAAAAGTAATTATTTAATAATTAATTTAGATTAATTAAACTAATTGTAATTTTTTTAAATCAGTAACATCTATAGTGACGATATTTATCGTGACTATAGGTATTAATTTATATATATATATATTTTTTAAAAAAGTTTCTATAGCGACGATAAAGGTAATCTAATAGCGGCGACAAATTAATATCTATAGCGACGACTAAATTGCGATGACTTTGTCATCGCTATAGACCTATAGGATGATAACCTAATCTATATATCCCCTTTTTTTTGTAGTGTGATTAGCTTCTTCTAGTTCTTGAACATCAAAAGTTACCTAAAAATTCAACCAAAAAGAATAATGAATAAGACATGGTAAACAACAATTTATAGAATATTCAATAAAAAAAGGAAAAAGAAAAGGCAATATATAATGTATAAGGACCTGTTTGACATAGCTGTAGATTTTAAAAGAATCGGTTATAACTGTGCTGAAGGGAAAATTTACTGAAGTTAAAAACAGCTGAGTATTTGGTAAACTGTAATTTTAAAGTATTGTGACTTGATTAACATAAAAATTAGTAAGATTCTTTCTCATGCTTTAATTAAGGCCATACAGTGGAGGGAAAAAAATAAATAAATAAAAAGAAAAAGAGAAAGTCTTATATGCAAGTAAATCATGAAACATGATTTCCCTTTTATCATCTTTAATAAAAATACGATCAATGACTACATAAAAACAAAAGCAACTGATTAAAACTAATGTATCAGATGAATAACAAATGAATCACATGTTAAAAGTAATATTATAACAATTAATTGAAACAAGTAACTGATATATACACCAATATTCCCAAAGAGTAAAATATATAAAAGATAACATCATAAGAATGCCAACTTTTCAAGGGGTTAGCACCTCTCAGTTTCAACGTAAGTTGATAAGATAATCTTTATTCCTCAAACTGTTAAAATTAAACCAAAAAAAAAAATCCCAACAAAAATGGCCAAATAAAATCAAAACCCAAAATAAGGCAACCTACTGCCATATTCTAAGTTATCTAGCCATGGCAAACTAACAAAAGTAAACACTAAATCAATTAAAAAAATAAAGAAATTTTGACTCGGTCTTATTTCTCTCTACGAGCAAGCCACACTGCAACCTGTATTCAAAACTTGATTGTAGATGCCTCGATGATAGTAGCATCACTATCTCCAAAGATTCACTTCATTGCAGTAGTCATAATGTGTCTCATAATAGACATTCTGGTTCCTTTCAAACCAAATGGTCCACATTGTAAAAGAACTAAAATTAAATCATCTTTTGCACCCCCTCAACAAATTTGTTAAGAAAATAAAGTAATCATTTAAATTGATAATATTATCATCAATCTCTAAATCACTCCATTCTTACAGCTCCCTGGCTTTCTTATATCTAAGAAGAGCATGCACCATCAATTATTGCCTACTTTGATAGCAGGGGCAAATTCCATCAGACCTGATATTGGAGGAAACTCACTCTTTCTTGGAAGATAAATTCTTATTGAGGCTAAAGTTCTCAGGTAGAAACATTTCATATGATGCTATTATATATCAACGTCTACTAATGGGCAATAATGAACATCATGAATTAAACTATACCATATGCATACAACTAAATGAATACGAGAAGCGCAAATAAAAGAAATAACTTTCCATCTTAGGTGAATCAAGTACTCAAATTTATTTAAATGAAGTATCAATCAGATACAATATTCCCTCTCTAAGGGTTTTTTTTTCTTGAGAAGAAACTTCCGAACTTCTTAAAGAACTCAACTTTAAGATTCAATTGCCTCACCTAGGTCAAGTAATTCCTAAAGAACAACAAAACACAGACATATAGGCAAGAGTCATGAGATTTTAATGTCCACAAAGAAACTCCAACTCACTCCCAAAAAACATCTATTATACACAATGCAATCATAGACCAGCCAAGAGTTTAAACATATGAACCAATCGGTAAACAATTCTAGAAATTGGAGGATACCCATAAAATACATAACCAAAAATTAGAACCAAGTATATAATCTTCTTAAATAATGGAATACTCAAAAAAAAAAAAAAAAAGAACTGACATGATCCCTCATTTCCAATTACAGAATTCTTGTAACTTCTTAAAATACCTCTAAAATTATGAATTTCAACGATTCAGAAATTTGATAGGTAATATTCATGAGCCAAATAGAAAAATTATTAGAGAGAGAGAGACAGAGAGAGAGAGAGAGAGAGAGAGAGAAACATACTCATTTATGTTACTGAACTCATAGAGGTGGCCTTGATTGGAGAAGATGAGGAGAGCGACATCAATGTAGCGAAGAACGGAGAGGTTGCGAGCCTTTTTGATCAGTCCATCACGGTGCATGGAGAACGTGATATGGGACTGCTCTTGTCCTCGATTGCTTAAAGCTCCACTATCTTCCTCCCCATTCTGCTTCCAAATTGCAGCCACCACACACACCTTCCAACAAGTGAGGGAGAAGACGAACAGATGAATTGGGTCGTGCTTTTAGGTTTGGGTAAGGGGTATTTGCTTGGTATTTTGATAAATATTAAAGTTTACTTTCGGTACTTTTAAATGTTCCTTAAAAAGAATGGTAGATTGCCGCACAATCCAAAATCCGAATCCACATTGAGTTAGCTTCATCTTTTAGCTGTGGCTTTGGGCCAAATTATCCAAAAGTCAGCTATTTGTGTTTTTACCAAACACATCTACACGCAAAAATTATGGAATATGTGATTTTAGCTTTGCATAAAGCTGTACCAAATGGGGTTTAAGAACGACAAACTAATTTATATCAAATGGTCTTACCTCATCAGTATAGAATTTTAGTGTGAAACTTATTCTCTAAGTGGACACCTCAACAAAATTCCTTAAGGAATGAAGAAGTTGATTATGAATTGGCTAATAAAGGCATTTTTTGTGTAATTTGACTTTTATGAATTAGAGAGAGTTTCTAAAAATAAACAATGTTTTATATCAAGTTTGTGTTGTCTTCGTTTACTTTAGTAATGGCATTTTTTTGGCATTTAAAAAAAAAAAAATTGGTCTGTAAAAATTGGTCAAAAATTTAGTATTTTTCACTCGATTTGCAACATACATATTTTTTACATTTCCAAGAATGAGGTAAAATGGGTATTTTGTTAAATCTTAAGGGGTCTTTATTATATTTTCCATTTTTAATTTGAACTAAAGAGACATTTAATTCATTAATTAAATAGCTTAGTACAATAACTAATATTTGATACAAAAATTGAATTATAAATAACTCATACTAGTAAACAAATAATTGGTGAAGTTCACATGTTCAATTAATAATCAAGTTTATCTCAAGGGGAAAAAAAACAACTAACTATCAGAGAGGAAGTATGTAACCCAACATTTGTNAAATACTCATATTCGGAAAAAAAAGGGACCAAACCAACTTATCCGCTTAAAACTGACCAATGAAAATTGGATATCAAATCTTAATTAGATTGAATTGGATCTAATTTCTTCATGACCAAATTGGATTGGTCGAATGGTAGATTCAGTAGGTTAACATCTAAATACAATTGACCGACCAATAATATAGACATATAAATTTTTTTACTATTTTTGTTTTTAGTTATTGGTGTTTTCAAATTTATAATTCATGCATACCCACACTTGACCAGACGCTTTTATACTTTTCTTTTAATTAAGATCTTTCGATTAATTATCTCTGGTAGGATTTTTGAATACTTGTGTTAATTATACATTGAGACTTAATCAATAAGACTTGTATTTCTTTTTAGTATTTAGAATTTTAAAACTTATATTTTGGTAATGTTTCATTTATAGATATAAATTTAGAATAATCTTACTATATGACTTTGAATTATCTCATCATACAGATTTTGAGATTACATAAATGCATAGAAGTTTTTAGGCCTAAATTGAATCCCAAAAGCCTATAAACGACCGATCCAATTAGTTCGATATTGGATTGGATTGAATTGATCGATTTTCTTGTGTACTATTGAATTCGATCGGTTCTTAAAATGCATATCTAATTTTATATTGGATAAAATGATATAGGGGATATATCATTTCTTTTATTTGGGCTTTTATAGCTTATTAGGAAAATGATATTTAATACGACTTTTTCAAAAATAAGGATAGAAATACGGTCCTTCTCCTATCACTTAGTTTTATACAGTGTCTTTGGCAAGAATACTATACTTTCTCATTCTTCTTCATGCTTCCTAGATCTGTTCCTCTCTTTCTTTAAAGCTCTTCTCTTGATAGGACCTTTATTCCAGAACATTTAGCTTTAAGTTTTCTTCATCCATTCCTCCTCAATCTCTCCTTGTCCAGATCGCTTACATCGAGTTCGTTGAAAATTTGCACATCTGTTATGATGTACACTCATTAGACGCCGATGCTGAGGCTGACTCCGAAGGAGGAAAGGGAATCGTCGTGGACATCAAACTCGACGCCATCTATGGTGCTGTCAATTTGATTTTTAGGGAGATTTTCACGCTTGGATGTTGATAAATTAGTTTTTTTTTTTTTGGCAGATTTGAGCTTTTGAAATATTGAAATCGTAAATGGTTTTGGGGCTATCCTAATTTTTAATATTTTTTACTTTATTTTCTAGTTTATAGATTAAAATTTTAGATACTGATTCATAACTTATGTATTACAAGTCATAATGTTTTGCTTTTTAGATAGGAAACGTTGTGAAATTTTTCAGTTTCATTAATTATAACAAAGATGGTACTATGTGCATTGTTATTAGCTTAACATTTTTTCTAAATTTGACTTTTATATTCTGTGGAGTGATTCATGTTTAATATTAAAAAAAATAGCTTTATCAAATTGGTTTTATATAAGGAAACTAAATTGGTTTCCAGTAAACCTTTGTAATTTCCTGTGATTTACTTATATACAGGGTATTCTGCTAAAAGAAAACCAAATTGGTTTCTAAGAAACCTTTGTGGTTTTCTGTGATTTATTTATGTACAGGACATTTTGCTAAAAGGAAACCAAATTAGTTTCTAGAAAACCTTTGTAGTTTCTTGTGATTTACTTATGTACCTGGTATTCTGCTAAAAGGAAACCAAACTAGTTTCTAGGAAACTTTTGTGGTTTCCTATGATTTACTTATGTACTGGACATTCTCCTAAAAGGAAACCTTTGTGGTTTCCTATGATTTATTTACGTACCGGATATTCCGCTAAAAGAAAACTAAACTGGTTTCTATGAAATCTTTATAGTTTTCTATGATTTATTTATGTACTGCACACTCTGCTAAAAGAAAACTAAATTAGTTTCGAAGAAACTTTTGTAACTTCTTGGGATTTACTTAAATATAAGGCATTACTTAAATATAGGGCATTCTGCTAAAAAAAAACCAAACTGGTTTCCTAGAAATCTTTGTGGTTTCTTGTGATTTGGGACAAAACTAGAAGAAACTAATGACAGAAATAGAGAAAATTGCAGTAAAAATCCCTTTTCTTATTCGAAATTTACACTTATATACCTAATCTTTTTTTTCACGGTAATAATACCTTCCATCTAAATTTTGTAGCAACCGTTAATTATCTCCGTTAAGTGCCACATCAAAGGATACGTGTTGCTCTTTGAGGTATTATGTTATTTTTAAAAATATAAAAAAATTATGAAAAATTAGAAAAATGAAAAAAAATTAGGAAAAAAGAAAAGAAAAAAACTAGTCAAGTTCTTCTCCACTCTCTCACTCTGAAATCAGAGTCGTCGAAAATTTTATAAACCTTGGAACACTTAATGGGCCACTTAGACAAGAAGGTATTGCCGTACTCGGGCATAGGTGTACAGCTTTCAACGAAGATGTAGTTCATCCCCAAGGCCGAGGTGGGTCAATCTAAAACAATGGCGATCACTTGAGGATGCTCTAAAATAATGGCGATTGCTTGAGGAGTTAGGCTTTGACAGTGCCATTTTGGTCACGCTCATGTGTAGAATCAGCGAGAAATTGAGGCCACGATGACCGATCTCCCAGATTCCTCGGTAATTTGCGAGGCTCTTCCTAACTTTGGCGATCGTCCCAACCAAGGATCTGATACCTAAGTTGAGGAGAATGAGATTGTTACAGATAAGAACCCAATGAGGTATCGGGGGAAGTCGAGGCAGGGGACGGTGGTGGAGCTTCTCAGAGTGATAGAGTATTTTGGTGAGAGGCTAAGAGAGGTGAGGGTTCCATATATCGTGCTATATAGGAGCTCGGATTTGGTCACTAATCCGAATGTGAGGAAAGAATTGTTTGAGGAGATTGAAAGTGAAGATAAGAGTATTAGATCTATGATGGGATGATGCATTCTCTGCTATTTGGGTAGAGTAATGAGAATATTAAGATTGTGAGGAATGATATTCTTTCTTAGTTGTAATTATTCCTTTTTTGCTTCTAATTGCTTATTAAGTTTTGAACAATAAATTCTATCATGGGCTTGCTGCTAAAGTTACAAATACATACTCTGCATCAATGTGCAAAGTTAGTAGCTTCTATATTGTTTTTATGGATTGAAAATCATTATTTTTGGTGGTCTGATGATAATAATGGTGATTGGGTATATCAATTTAGGAATATAGTTTAATTTTTTATTTTCAAAATTTTTTTATAAATCCAATTCTTCAATATTGGAGGGTGATTAATGGGATGTGTGCATGAAAAAGAGAAGCATTTTTGTTTTCTAGATTTTAATAACAGTATATTCGAGTGAGGGAGAAAGAAGAGAGATAATGATTGAGAGAAGTTCTTAATTTTTTTTATGATTTTATTTTTTTTTCATTTTTCTAATTTTCCATAATTTTTTTATATTTTTAAAAATGATATAATATTTCAAAGGGCGGCACGTGTCCTCTGAGGTGGCATTTAATAGAGATAATTAACGGTTGCTATAAAATTTGGACGGAAGATATTATTGCTGTAAAAAAAAAGATTGGATACATAAATATAAATTTCGACTAAGAAAAAAGATTTTTGCCCCAATTTCCTCACAGAACTAACATTAAAAAAGAAAACATAAATAAAAGAAAAAAACTAATGAAAAAAATAAAGTAATTAACGGTTGCTACAAAATTTAGACGAAATGTATTATTACCGTAAAAAAAAGGATTAGATATATAAGTGTAAATTTCGACTAAGAAAAAAGATTTTTGCCGCAATTTCCTCACAGAAATAACATTAAAAAAGAAAACATAAATAAAAGAAAAAAAAACTAATGAAAAAAATAGAAAATGACAAAAAAATTCAAAAAAACAATATGTGGGTTTGAACCCCACTAGAAAAGGATGGCTATTGTAAAGTAAAAAAAAAAAAAAAAAACCAATTAAGAAACAATAAAGAAAATGAAAAAAAAAAAAGAAAAAAAGAAGAAATAAATAAACAACAAAGGAAAAAAAATCAAGAAAATAAAAAAATGAAATAATTCAAAATTTTGAGAATGGTGAAACTCGAACCATCCACAAGAAACTCAACAGGAAAGGGAAGCTAGCCATTCGGCCAACATTATTTGATGTTTATTAACATGCGCATATTTAAATATAAACTTATTTTAAAAGACCACACATTTCAAACTCTAAATATTTAGAAAAATGTCAATTTTAGATCATACAGAAATTAATTATTTTATCAAAATTGTATTTTTGGTATTATTTTTTAAAAAATAGGTAAAAATGTCCTAAACTTAATTTATCCCATTGTTCTGGCCTTTTGGTCACGAAGAGAGTATTAAGAATAAAATGATCAAAATATCACCATTTTGACAACCCAAAAAATTTCAAACAAGGTCATCAAATTCATCATTAAGTCCTGCCATACGTCCAATTAAAGGTGACTAAGAAAGGAGGCTTACCAGTTCAAAAGTTTCAAAAGCCCAAACACAGACAAAGATCCAAGGATTGTGGGGTCCAAAATCGAAAGATGGTAATTCACTTTAGCATATTTTGTACGATAAAGCCAGTCTGGATGATTGGTTGCTGACTATTAAAAAAGAATTCCTTAATTAGCAGAAAAATAATTATAAAAAAACAGCTGATCTATTTTTTTAAAATAAATTGACACCATACAATGTTTTGATTATATGGGACAGTGTTCCATATTATACAGTACAAAATATTGAGCGAATCGAATTCTAAATTACACTATTATGTTGCTTAATTAGGTCATTAACCAATTCCACATGCCATTCTGCATGGCCCATGGGTCCCACTGTCTGACTAAGCTATTTATAATAGGCAAAATCAATTAGGTTTCCGGTTAAGGTAAGCTGATATTTATTATAATACCCCTTTAATAAAGTTTAGCACCGTACATTTTATTCTATGGAAAATAAAATAATATTTTTCTTCAGTCCAAAAAATCTTAAACACCACCTATTATATAGCTATATCCATTAGGTTTTAAGTTTTAAACAACTCAAATTTAATAGGTGACTGATTGGCAATAAAATATTTCTTTTTCTCTAAGCAAAAATTGTCTAGATTTATATATTTTTTTTTTGAAAAAAAAGGGGAAAAGTTGGCTAAAATTTTCTCTTTTTTTGTACTCTTCAATTTGTACTTTGACTGATGTGTTCTTTTTTATGTTCCTAGCATGCTAAAATACAAAGGGATGTGAACATATTGAAAATATGGGCTTGAAAATTGAAATTCTTAATTAATAAGAAAATTATTCACTAAAAGAAAAACACACTTTTGTATCAGGGCCAAAGATTTTTTGTTACGATCAAGTATTTTGTTTTGTTTTATTTTTTTTTCCCCCTGATAAGTGCTTAGGGTTCTTTTGCGGAACAAACTATTTGTTTTCTTTCCCTTAAAAGTGAAATGGACTATTTCTCTCTCTCTCCTCTTTTTTTTTTTTTAAGACTGTGATTAGTGAAAAGACAAAAATATCATAGTCTTATATAACACATGATTAACAACCATACAGGACGGATTTAATTTCTAATGGTCATGTACAATATTACAGGAGGATAGTAGATATATATTAAAGGTCTAATTTTGATTCAACAGAGAAAAAAAAGGGAAAAAAACTTCTGACCTTTTTATTTGGAGGGACAATTCTTACTCGTGAAAAAAAAAAAAAGGGAAAATTGAAAAAAATAAAATGAAGGGGAAAAAAATGGAAAGGGAAAGACATAAAAAGACAGAAAATTACATAAGAACGGTGGGGAGAGAGTAGGTAATAATGATGGTTTCTCTCTTTTGGGGGTTTGGTTTAGGTGTGTTTTGGCGTATGCTCCAGGTTTTAGATCCCTCTGTCCCCCTTTCGCCCCTCCGATAATATGTTTTTACAGGTGTCTCCTACCCACGTGCGGGCCTACCCAGTCAATCCCAGACTCGGCGACTCTCTCTCTACCCTTTTTCCTCTCCCCTCAATTAATCGCCAAACTCTTCGCCAAAATATATCCATCAACGAACCACGTGAATGTCTCACCAATCAAACATAGCATACACAGATATCACGTAATATAAAACTGATTATTTCAGCTTCAACAATATTCATGGTCATCTTCATATTCACATTCATGATGATCACACCACAAAATGAGGAATTGAATTTTGATTTTAATCAGTCCTTTGAATTTGGTAATTACCCTTTTTTTCAAAAAAAAAAAAAAAAAAACACAATCAACAATCAACAATTTCAAAAGGCTAGGATACCTTTTTTCCCCCCCTAGAAGATTCTTTTGAAATCAACTTATTTTTACTTTTTTTTTTTTTTAAGATTGCAACTTATTTTTACTTCTATTGCTCGACTTAACCATTAAACTGAAAGTTAACAGTAAACAAAATAAAAGAACCTTAAATTCCAATAATTCATTTACTCTTTTATTTTTCCAATTCATCAACAACTTACAAATTACTCATATCATAACGAAAGCATCAAGAAAAACATAATCCAAATCTTTTGGTACTTTTAATGAGAATAAAATTTCTAATTATTTTTAAACGTTAAAAAATCACTTTCTAGTATTTCTTCTCCTTGTCCAAAATAAATTTAAATTTGTTCCCCAACTTTTTTTAACATAAATACATATTAAGATCAGAATTGCATCATGATTTTCATGCACTCCAAGTTATAATTCTGGATGATTATAATCAATAAATTAGTTCCACATAAACCTAATTTGAAATGTAATTGTAATCTGCTAGTAATAGGCTGTCACATCATTTGGTGTTGAGCCCTATATGATGCCTTTTAGCATTACTCTAATTATATAAGAGATAGGCAAGAATGAATCATTAAAGTCAAATAATAAGATAAATGAAAATTCGTTAGCAAACAATAGACATGCAACGGTGTAGTCAAGCAAGAATACTTGCTAGTCAAGTATATATATGGTGAAGAAGTTAGGACAAAAAAATTGCAGGAGTTAGGCTTCAAATCTAAAAATAAAATTTTAAAATAAATAAGTTGTACATATATATTTTGTAATCTAATTATTTTTAAGTGAATCGACTAACTTGAAATGGGTCTAGTAGATGTAAATGTTGCCGAACCACGTCAAAATTTTGTAGTGTTTTGTTTTTTTTTTCTTATCACTTGCTTATTTATTTGATTGTCTTTCGTTAAAATATATAATATACCTAAATTATTAAATTTGGTAATCATTATTTCAAATACGAAATCACAACTTACCATATTACTCGCTAGTATTATTTACTATATTACGTGTTAGTATTTATTTATTAGAGAGACAAAAGTTTATACAACAATGTTATGAGATACAAATAGTGATGCTGAGACCACGTGCTAATAGTAATCGATGTGTTCACTTAAGAAATTTATTTTTGGATTCACATTTTACTGCTGTATCATGAGGCTTGTTTAGTTGTTAGTCTCTTAAGACTTTTAACACATGAACACGTGCATTCCTTTTTATTTTTATTTTTGTAATAGGATAGATGCATGAGCTAGTTGTATCAAATTATCATATATGATGTTTATACTTTATAGTATGAATTAGTGCTTTTTTTTTTTTCATTTTCTGATTTGAAATCACAAATCAGTAACCCTTGTGTTCGCATGTGTCGCTGTCGGTTACATGGGTCAAATTTGATAGAAAGTCAACGTAATTTTCACCCGCGAAAGCGAGGATCCTCAAGCACAAGAAATCTAATCGGCGAGTTTATGAGATATTGGCGCCATATTTGTGGGACCAACCAACTGTCGGTCTCATTGCCAGCTCTTCGCAACTTGTGCCATGCTTTTCCCCAAAACCAGCTTTCATAAATGATAAACCCATCTTTTTCACTTCATTTCCAATTTTGCCCTTCTCTATTTTGGGAATCTAATTCCCCAATTTTGTGTGTAATTCAATAAATCTCATGTCAATTTGTTTGAAAAATTATCGAGTGAAAACTATTATCCACACGCACCCAAAAAAAAAAAAAATCTCCTATTTTAAAAATTAGTTTCCTTCTTCAATATCCTCCACATATAATTTCTCCAGCACTCTCATAATTTCTACAATTCTTAAATTAATATATATGGTGTGTAATGTGTATAGATAGATATATTAAGTGAGCATGTCATGATTTTTATTGAATTTATCCACATAAAATTGAGTTTAAATCGATGCCATAAAATTACAAACCACATTCAAGTATATTTGTTATGAAATATTCTTAAAAGGTTAACTGTTGAAATATTTTTATATAAATGGAAAATTAGTTGTTAGTGAATTGAAGAGAGTAGTTGTTTTTATCGATGATTGTTGAGAGTAGTTAGACACTTTATGACAACTTATGTTGGGTGGCTGAAAATTCTTTGTGAAATGAAGAAATTAGTATTTGGCCCTTCATTATCTCACCTTCTATTTTTGTTTTCTTTTGTTTTCAATTTTCAACGTGCTTAATCAATTTTTATCCCAATAGATAAAAAGTGCTATAGTACATCTAGATATGCTACAATTTAATACACACATTTCAATCATCAATCAAATTTCCCATCTTTAATAGTATCTTAATCTCATCTTGAAATAGTGCATCATTTAGCTGCACGACACGGACATGTGATAATCCATTATTTTAATTAACAATATCAATAACATTATGTTTTTCCTTTATAATTCGATATAATAAAATATCACATCAAAGTAGTACCATCAAAATTTGAAAATTTCCTTTATTATTCACAAGACAAAGATAGTTATAATATACAAATCATATAAACATATACTATATTCTAGATCTTAATAACAAAAATCACATCAAAGTAGCACCATCAAATTTTCCCTTTATTACTCACAAGACAAAAATAGATATATTAGATATAAATTACTAAACAAACAACATTACTTCACCATATTATATCTCTTTCAATTATAATACTCAACACAAGATCACCAATTTTTACAACTCCACACTAGTAGAGACATGAGACGTCCAATGCTATTCGTAATTTTTATAGTACAACTTGTACATAGCGTGTGATGTTAAGTAGTACATATGACTTATGCATTATTTATTTGTGTGTGATACTAATTATCGAACATGCATGTGCACTTCTTAAAAAGTAATACTACGCGACATCATATAATGTATAATACTACATAATGTGTAGTATTATGTACAACACTACATAATGTGTAGTATTATGTGACACCATATATAATACCGAATGTTATAACTATTAGCATTATGTTATACTTATACATTATGTGATGTTGGCATGGTTAATGGCTTAATGCTCCATAAGGTTGTTCTTAAATATATATACACAATAAGATTTTTGGTATGGCTGGCCCTTATATTATTCGTGATTGACCCTGGGTTATTCCTTTTGGCAATTAAATTCCTAAGTTTTAAAAATTTTGGTAATTAAGTTCTTTTCGTAAGTAATTGTTAAAATTTTGGATAGAATTGAGCATTTTCATGTTATATACAAAGTTTTTAAAAGTCAAAATCAGTATTTTAATGGTATTAGTTGAAATTAGAAGGAAAATAACTAAAAATTAAGTACAATTAACAACATAATATAAAAAATTTTTAAAAAATAAAAAATTTTAAAATTTTAAAATTTCTCTTATAATTTTATTTTATATCCCTTCCAAACTAATTAGTATTAGTGAAATACTAATTTTTTTTGCTTAAATATATTCAATTTTATGAAAATTAATTGACAAAAAAATAACTTAAGAATTATTTTGCCAAACTGTGAATAACAATGAATAACATATAGGTTAATCATGCTAAAAACTCTATATAATACATACATGGCTTTCTCAAGAAAGAAATATAATAGTAAGTAAAGGATAGTTTAGTCAATTAACAAAAAAGGGTCCGTTGTATCTCCAGGTGGGTGGTCATCTCAGTCTTTACGAGTCGCTTTCTCTTTTTATTTTTCTCTTCTTTTTTTACCGCTTAATGTTGTAAGCAGTTTTAACCAGAAGTCAGTATTGAGTGAGAGGGAGAGTAGTAGAACAGAAGATACACAAAAACACCCTCATATCAATACTCAGAATGCTCTGTTTATCCCCTAATTCCTTTCTTCTTCTGCCCTTTAAACCTCCTTAGAACCAGTATCTAGTACTCTTCTTCCTCCCACTTCAAAACCCCTTTTTCTCCTAGACTTTTCCTCAAATACCTTCTGATCACACTCACCCATTTCACCAAATTTTGCCATTTCTCGATGCCACCAAGCTAATCAGCCCATTTCATCGAATACCCAGAAAGAATCTCACCGTTTTAGCTGAAGTTCCTTCATAAATTCTTCGTTTTCACGTACACTTTTGATCATATACAAAGGAGCTTCACTTCAGTTTTAGCTCAACTTTGCTCTGTATCAACTTCGCTGTAGTGCTAGATCGGTTAAAGTTGTTCAAACCATGAATCTGGGATCGACCCCATTTGGGATTCTAACATGCATTCTTCTTCTTCTCTTGCTCCAAGCTCGCTCTCTGTTCTCGTACCCCACGCCCATGAACTGTACGGACACGACTCGGCTCTGTGCCTCTTTCTTGGCTTTCAAGCCGAAGGAGAACCAGACCCTGGCCGTGATCCAGAGCATGTTCGACGTTTTGCCCGGCGACGTGACCGTCGAGGGCGCCGGCGGACGGGGATACGTGTTCGTCAGGAAGAACTGCTCGTGCGCGTCGACGATCAAGAAGTATGTGACGAATACAACTTTTACGGTCAAATCCAGTGAAGGGTTGGTATACGACATGGTTATGGAGGCCTACGATGGGTTGGCTTTACTGCCCAATACGACGAGGCCGGCGAGGTACGGCGCTGTCGTTTCGTTGACGCTCTTCTGTGGGTGCTCTAGTGGGCTGTGGAACTATCTGATGAGCTATGTGATGGAGGATGGGGATACCATCGAATCGTTGGCGAGTCGGTTCGGTGTTAGTATGGATAGCATCGAGAAAGTTAATGGGATCGACAACCCTAACAATGTCAGTGTGGGTTCTCTGTTTTACATACCTCTAGATTCAGGTCAGTTTTTTCTTTTTTTCTTTGATAATTGTTATTTTATTAATTTTTTAATGTCTTAAATTTTTTGGTAAGTTTTGATTTTGATGTGATTTATGAGGTTGGGTTAGTTGTTGATTTTGAATTCGCATGGATGAAGTTAAGAATTTCTAGTTAGGATGCGTGTCTGTTACTTTTATTGATTAATGGGTGGGAAATCTACTGGGATTGTCTTCGAGGACATATATTTTTTTTGAAGGTTCTTTGAGGACATCTCTTAAATGGTAAATTAGTTACTACTCATTTCACTTATATGGTAAATTAAGGAGTTGTGATCCCGTTTTTAGGCATGTAAATAAGAAAAATGTGCACAAATAGTTGGCAAGTTTTATAAGTTTAATTCAGGCTAACTTAAAACGTTTATGACATTCCTTAGTTCTTGTTCTAAGCAACAGTCTAAGGCCCCTTCTTGGAACTATTTATTCAATAAGCCCATTCCATGCGTAGCAGTCTCATAACCCTTTTCAGAAACATATAAGCAGTATTATACTGGACATTTTAGTGCTGGTGGACTGTTTGTATGTTAAATAGTGAAAAGAATTTAAAAAAGAAATTGTTAATTTTATTGGTTGAATGGAAAGTTGTCAAGTGGATCAGCACAAAATTGATTCATTATGCCATTGATTTATCATGTCAATCTCTTTGAAATTTCGTCAAGTCATTGCGTTTGCCTAGTAGGTTTTATGTTCCTGTCATTCTTGATGAAGAGTTATACTGGTAATGAATTCCCTTGCTATGGCAGAGGTTTACTGACTAATGGCTTTTCTTATGAATTATAGTTCCTGGTGATCCTTATCCTTTAAAGGCTGATGTTCCTCTGGCTCCTGTCCCTGCTCCATCAAGTGACAGTTTTTTAGGTAAGGTTTTATGTATCTCAATGAAACGAATGAAAAATTTGTTGCTGGGGAGAGTAACTGCTCCTTTGTTGTTCCTGAATAATAGAACACTTTTCAAAACTGAGAACTTTTTACTTATGTTATGTAATTGTCTTATCTTCTCGCTTTATTTGAAGTAAATGTTTGAGGTTGTTGCTGGGGAGAACTACTGCTTCTTTGTTGTTCCTGAATAATAGAACACTTTTCAAAACTGAGAACTTTTTACTTATGTTATGTAATTGTCTTATCTTCTAGCTTTATTTGAAGTAAATGTTTGAGGAGAAGTTGTAAGAAAGGATGGCCGTCACACGGCGACCTTTATGCTAGATGTCATGTGACCCCTGTGAAGAAAAGATAGGAAGAGCTTATCAGCTTAAAGATATTTTAGTTAATTTTGAACCTCAAAAGACTTTTCTCTTCATAATTCTTAGGGTTAATGGCACCATTGGTCCCCAACCTATTATCATTTTGGCATATTGGTCCTCAACCTTCTTTTAGTGGCATTTAAGTACTAAACGTTTCTCTTTTTGACACTATTGGTCCTTATGGCATATTCCATCCAAGATTCTGTTAAAATTCATTTGAACGAGAGAAATTTTGCACCATTGATCTCGATTTTTCAATTGTTTAACAATTTGGTCCCTATTTTTTTTTATCATATTTCTGATTAACAATATTGGATCTGCCAATCTTTAGGAAAATTAAAATTCAAAGACGGATATAAAACAAATAGTTTATTTAAAAACCAAATTCAAAAAAGAAAAAAAATATTAATAAACCTTAGTTTATGTCAAAACTATAGTAATTTTATGAACAAAATCAAACTATAGTAACTTTATGAACAAAAAATAATTTTCTTATCGTTTTTAAAACCAAAAAAAATTCACATACACGCTTTTATACTAGTCAAATTTGACTGAAATTTACTATATCCATTAGATGTTCATGTAATTATGAATAGTTATTCTAAAAAATTAATTAACTATTTGCAGCAAATAAGCCTGAAAAGTTTTATAGTTTTCCATTAAATGTTCATTTCTTTATGTTATTGCATCTGTTAATCTTTTGAAAAGTTAATTTTTTTAGAATTTTAATTTTCTAAAAAATTGGCAAATACAATATTGTTAATCAGAAATATTAGTACAAAAAAATAGGGACCAAATTTTTAAACAATTGAAAAATCAAGATCAATAGTGTAAAATTTCTCTCATTCAAATGAATTTTAACGGAATCTTGGATAGAATATGTAAAAAGGACCAATGATGTCAAAAAGGGAAACGTTTAGTATTTAAATGCCACAAAAAAAAAAAAAAGTTGAGGACCAATATGCCCAAATGATAATAGGTTGGGGACCAATGGTGCCATTAACCCTAATTCTTAACTAATCCATTTTGTTCTGCAGTTCTTGTACCAGCTTATTTTCTCAATAATATAACTAATTAGCAGCATTAACTGCAAAAGTTTTTAAGTTTTACTCTGAGGGAAGGATTAGTAATGTTATATGTGAAATGATCTACAGTTACTAAGTTTTGCAGAATCAATTATTCCCCCCCTCCTGATGTCATTTCTATTTTTCTTGGAAATAGATGCATATTACTACTCGAAGTTGATCTGTGAATTATAGTAACTCAGTTGCGCTATGTCCACAGAAAATCAAGTAATTCATAAAGCTCATGCACCCTATATATGGATTGTCGGGAGTTTGGGGCTTGTTCTCGCTCTTATTGTGATAGGTATAGTGGTATATGTTTCCTTGAGGTCATCAAAGTGCTTTACTGAAGCACAGAGAGGTCATTCGAAAGATTCGGACAGCAAGAATTCTTATAAGTTCCACATTCTTCGAAAGCCAAGTTTCTGTTGTGGTTCAGGAAGATACATCTGCTGCAAGTCTGGAGATTGCAAGCAAAATAATGGAGAACCTAAGAGCCACCAAATAACTATTCCCAAAGGTTTACCATTTGAACTACCTTATTTTCCTTAATTGTTTATTGAAAGGATCCCTTCCTTCTTAAGGTTAATATCTCTGACCTGTCTTCTTTACTTGTTGAAGCTCTTGGGACTGATGTATTTGAAATGGAGAAGCCTGTGGTTTTCACTTACGAGGAAATGTTTTCTTCCACCGATGGCTTCTCAGATTCAAATCTTCTGGGGAATGGCACTTATGGCTCTGTGTACTATGGCCTCCTTCATGACCAGGTCTGCTGCTGTCTATTTTGGTTCCTCTTGCAAGATATATATTGTGTATTTACATATGTATGCGTCCAACACCATTGGTGATTTTGTGTTATGACTTATAATGTTGCAGGAAGTTGCCGTTAAAAGAATGACTGCTACAAAAACTAAAGAATTTCTGGCAGAAATGAAAGTTCTATGCAAGGTTCATCATACAAATCTGGTAATACTCACATTAGCTTATAATTATTTTTTTTCAGGGTTTTAGAATGCTTGCAGTATGTCAGATCATTAATTTCTATTGGGATCTTTATATCCAGGTAGAATTGATTGGGTATGCAGCTACTGATGATGAGCTCTTTCTCATATATGAGTATGCACAAAAAGGTTCACTTAGAAATCATTTACACGATCCTCAAAGCAAGGGTAAGATTCATATCACTGATATGTTGACACTAAAATAACTAGTTGTTAAAACTAACTACTTCCATGGGTCTCAGCTTGCTCTCCCTTTTTTCCCCATCCGTGCCGTCAAAATCTGTTGTTCAGTTTGAGTCACTGAAATTTTAGAGTTTTCCACGTGCCATACCTCTACTTGTATGCTTAAGTCACGCATGTGCATGGTATTAACTCTGAATGACTAATTGCAGGTCATACATCACTTTCCTGGATCATGAGGGTCCAGATTGCACTTGATGCCGCTAGAGGTCTTGAGTACATTCATGAGCACACAAAAGCTCATTATGTCCACCGAGATATTAAAACAAGCAACATCTTACTTGATAGCACCTTCAGGGCAAAGGTTCTAACATGCTAGAACTCATTGATATCATTTGATTGTTATACCAGTTGAGTGTATCTCACTGAATTTTTCTTCTCCTCTCTGTTGTCTAGATTTCAGATTTTGGGTTGGCAAAACTTGTAGGAATAACAAGTGAAGGGGAATCTACAACAACAAAAGTTGTTGGTACATTTGGCTATCTAGCTCCAGAGTAAGTTAGTTTGCTCATAGTCGTCTGTTTTGACTTTAACAAGCTCTACAGAAGTATTTTAAATTGCTTGAATTGTGGTTCCTTGCAGGTATTTGAGTGATGGCCGTGCTACAGCAAAAAGTGATGTTTATGCATTCGGAGTTGTTCTATTTGAGATTATATCAGGAAAAGAGGCTACTATTCGAACAGAAGGTGTGGCCATGAAAAATCCTGAAAGACGTTCTCTGGTATCCATTGTAAGTCTTGCAAACAGCCTCCACTGTTTTCCAAAATAACCTTTGTATTCATTTTCATCAACACCGCTTTACTTTTTTCTGCTGCTACTATTTATTTTGCAAGCACGGTGTAAGATGCTGCTTTTATCTAGTGCATCTTCCTAATATTTGTGAAATTGCAGATGTTAGGAGCTCTAAAGAATACGCCCGACTCCACGAGTATGTCAAACATGAAAGACTATATTGATCCTAACATGATGGATTTGTATCCGCATGATTGTCTGTTCAAGGTAACTTCTTTTACCCTGTAATTATCTGATCTCATAGAGTGGTCCCTTGGCTTAAAGCCTTTTCATCCTCACTGAACCTCATCAAACGCATTAAAATGATTAGAAAAAGAAGAGAGTGCTCTTGCATAACATAATTACATCGTGTGTCAATATCCATGAGAACGTCTGCCCTTGTCTTTCTGTGACAGTGAAAATGGGGACCATAAACCTATGCACTGATCTATGATGAATTTCCATGCTAGGGTCTATCCTTTATACTTAAAATATAAAACTTCTTGTGAAGAAACAACAGTATCCTCGATTGTTGTCATGAAATTAGCACTTGTTTATTTTGAAAACGCATGTGAAGTTATACAGTGGTGAATCACCTTTTCTCTTTCACTAATTGGTGCATTTCATTCCGTAGATGGCCATGCTGGCAAAACAGTGTGTGGAGGATGATCCAATGTATCGGCCTGACATGAAACAAATAGTGATTTCTCTGTCACAGATACTCCTCTCCTCTGTGGAGTGGGAAGCAACTCTTGCCGGGACCAGCCAAGTATTCAGTGGCCTTGTCCAAGGAAGATAGTGATTGAGCCACCTTCTTTTTGAACCTACTACTTTTGACACGTTCCACTTTTCTTCCTTTTTGACCACATCTTTACTTCCTTCTATCTATTTTATCAGCGTATGTGTGTATAGTAGCATAGATATGGTAGTAAGGTGGATAGGATTCAATAGATTTTCGATTCTTTCATGGTTTTGCGTTTCTTCCGATCTTTATTTGTTGTATTCTTTGATGTTTCATTTATGGAAATTTTTTTGATGCAATGTAAGGTGTTGACATGGGGCGGAGTAAGTACATTTGCTTTATAATACAAGACTATATCAGTAGTGTGGTTTTGCAGCAAACAAAAAACTACAATGAAGCTAATAACATGAGTTTCCTATGTTTCATATGAAGATTTTATGTAAAGATTCATACCATCAAAGGCACTGTGAGCATATTTACTAGTCCGCATTTATTAAATCAGTAATAAAGAGAAAATAAAAATCAGTAATTGGAGAGAGAATGAAATTGATTCTCTTTTATATGTTTACATACTAAAGTAGTTACACATAAAAAAGGAATCATAACTTTCTCCCTCATTTCTTATTCCCATAATTTCTCTTTCTTCTTCCCTTCTCACTCATTCTCATTACGTTACGGATTAGTAAATGTGGCCTATGTTTACTAATAAATGTGGCCTATGTTTACTAATCGTAATGGAAAGCATCATATAGATTAAAGAGAACAATTTCCTTATTTCCATTACCATTACAACCCATTGCTGATTAGTATAAGTGGCACACATACATATATGAAGCTTATATTTCTAAGTTTGGCTTGTGGTTGAACTCTTGACATAGTTCAACCCTTACTTACAATGTACACATAAACTTACACAGAACTATAGGTAGACTAATAGAACGTTTTAAGTACATTAAGAAGGAAGAATATAAAGTAACTAACTACTTGGTAAGTGAAGCAAGTACTCGACGAGGTGGGATAAATGATCTTCGAGAGTGAAGGACAGCCAAGTTATCTAACATTAGAACATCACCTTTCTGCCATGGAATGGCTACAGATTCCTCTTCAAGTATTCTGAGACAGTCGTAGATAACATCAGCTGGCAATGGCTTCCCATCTCCGAAGGTGACAGCCTTCAAAGGATCATTTCTTGCATCTTCCCATCCTGTATATGCCGCAACCATGCTATTGAACCAAATCTTGCGCTGTCTAGTCTTGTCATATTTTATAGCTGGGATTGGACCCATCACCGTTTTTACCCCATCTTCAAGCCATTTCAACTTCGTTCCCAGTTTTGCAGCCCTGCCAAAAACAATTCCAGATTATGAACTCAAAACTTCGAAACTCAATAAGAACAGTTCTTCTCCTTTTCATTGTTTAGAACTCTTTCATATTGGATAAAAAAGAGAGAATCAATCTTCCAAGCATGTTATGTTACTAATCCGACAAGAATCGTAACGAGAAAGCATTCTGAGTGTAATATGACGGAATCAAAAATTGAGTAATCACTTATCAGTTTCACTAATTACAACGAAAGTTCTACAAAATTTGTGTCTCAATGGGTAAGTAAACATATGAATAGACCTTCCAATTACGATTATATTAGTGAACATACCATTGTTTTATGATCTGTCATGATGAACCCATTTACTACATTATGACTTATGAGGTAATACACTGTAAGAGTTAGTATCACAAACCTTTGCTCTGCAACACTCTTGTCTTTGGTCAAGAAGGTAGACTGCCACCCACGGCCAATTGGGGAAGAAGGGTCATCTCCTTCCCCTAATACCCTCGTATATATCAAACCATGTTCCTCCAATCGCTCAACAAATTCTGGGTAACTCTCTTTCATTCTCTCATACACAACGTGACTAAGAACAATTGGAGTCTCTCCTCCATTTGAAGGCTCTATTTCACAGAAGAAAAACACCTTCGCTGGAAACTCAGGCACCTAAAAAAGCGCACGGTTTAGTCTATTTTTTAACACTCTGTGATCTAAAAGACGAAGCCAAGGTTACTTACCTGAGCCATTTCGTGGTGAAAGGGGATCTTCTGATCGGGTGGGGACTCATTGGCCGTGAAGACCCGACCCACCACGTTGGTCCGAGGCGCGGCGCCACCCACGTAAGGGAACTCCTCGAAGCCGAACGCCTCCACGACGTCGTTGAAGTCGGAGGCCGTACTTACAGGGAAGCCCCTCAGGAGTACGGCCCCTGATTTGTGGAGCAGCGACTGGAGATATGGTCTCTGAGTTTGGATGGTCTTGGTGAGGACCGAGAGAGAGGACGGAGCCGTGGTCGTGGGGCTTGGAGGAGACAACACTGATGGGAACTGAATCCCATTGTAAAGCTTCTGTTGCGGGATTCGGGTTTCGACCCAGTACTCCGCCATGGTTAAGAACCAAGCTGTTTGTGGTTTTGAGATGGGAAGGGGTGGCGCGTGTACTCACGACTTGCGACAGTGTTATGTGTGGTTTTGGGAGTAGAGGATGTGTGGTAGTGGAAGAGTTGGAGTGGGAGACGTTCTTTTCCCCACTCTCTGGCTTTGCGTCCAGGTTCAAGGAAATATAATAATGGGCCGTTCTAATGGAACCCATATAGAAGATGGGCTAGTGTGGGAATGGACCTGGTACGACTTGCGAGCAATTTCAGCCTAATGACTTTAGGAAAGGGGAAATTAGACTTTATACGGTAATTTTGAAAAAAAAATTTGAAAAATACGGTAGTTTAAGTTTTTTTAAGGTGCAGTACCGTTTTTATTAGAAAAATATCATTTTTTTAAAACTATTTAGAAAAATACCATTTTTAAAGTAGTAACTAGTTTCTAGTAACCAGTTTCCAGAAACAGGTAACTAAAAACCAAAGGTATTTATAACTGGTATATAACTGGTAACTAGTAACCAGTAACAAGTTTCCAGAGACCGGTAATCAGTAACTATTTTAAAAATGATATTTTTCTAAATATTTTTTAAAAAGTGATATTTTTCTAATAAAAATCGTACGAAAATTTGAAAAAAGTCTGAGTTCCATATTTTTGTAATTCTTTTAGTTTTTTATACGTAAAAGTGATAGAAACCCTTTAGGAAATTGACCTGGGTAGTCTTCTTTTTGGGCCCGTTTGGTTTAGCTTCTTGACAAGCTAAAAGTACTTTTCGAACAATCTGTGAGCTAAAAGGTGTTTGGTAAAAACCTGAAAATCAGATTATTCAATAATTTTTGACAAAGTTATACCTAAAAGCTAAAGCTGGTCTAAGACAGCTTTGGCTTTTAGATTATGCAGGAATCTACATTATTTTTTAATGAATAAATATAATAGCTAAAATACCCTAACTTAAAAGTAAAAATGCCACATATTTAATTGAATTTATTTTCATATCAATTTTTTTTAAAAAAGTATTAATACACTCTTCATATTAACCGATTGACTTTTTTACTCCTCTTTTTCAAAATGACTTTTATAGTTCAAAATTATGACATTTTTAGTTCGTTTTGAAGAGAAAAAAGTTCATGTTTTCGAATCTGAATCTGCTTTTCTGCTAATTTATGCTTTTCAGGTGAGTACAGGTATAAGTTCTCTCCTCTTTCTTATTTTCCCCCATAATTTGCCCTCCCAATCGTACTGAAGCTGCCCTCTCCTTTTTTTTATTTTGTTTCCGAAGCAACCCATTTTTTATTTCTCCTTGTTGTAGCTCTCTCTCTCTCTCTCTCTCTCTCTCTCTCTCTCTCTCTCTCTAGTATAACTCTATTCTCCTCGACCCATCTCACTATGTGGTTTATCTAGTATCGCATTTGTCTTGCCCATCTCTCTCTCTCTCTCTCTCTCTCTCTCTCTCTTCCATTTTCTCATTTTGGTTCAGTTTAATTGTATAAAGAAGAAGGTATGTGTTTATTTTGATTTTCGTTCACTTCTTTTTTTTCTTTTTTTCTTTTTTGATAAATTCGGTCACTTCTTATTTAGGGTTAGAAGTAAGTGGGTAATAATTATTTTAGGTAAGATGATATGGATCTGTACGATGGTTAATATTTTTATAGTCAAATCTATGTCAATGTAATACAGCCAGATCTGCACGTGACCATATATCACAAATTTTGTGACACAATGACATAGTTTGTGTGAATTTATTATTTACATTGTGATTAGAAGAAGTCAGAGTGTGTGTGGCTACGTGTCACAATATTTGTTACACTTTTTCTGAGTATGTTTTCCATTGTTACAGTAGTCCAGTTTTTGTTATTGACAGACCAAAGTTTATTATTGGTAGTCACAATTTTGTGACTGATTATCACTATTTGTTTAACATCATTACAAATATTGTGCGATTCTGTCACATAATATGTTGGTTAGTTGTTGATATGTGTTAGATTTTTATCTATTTATTTATTTTTTGCAGACATGAGCAATGCTGTTATTTTTCTAAATCACAATGGTGGGTGGGAGAACAATAATGTTTATCACATGATAGTCATTACAGGTATTTTAGTTACTAATAGAGCAACCTACGTCGGTTTGTTAGAAATTATGTTTGACACTCTAGAGTTGAGACCTAAACACCATAAAATAGAGATGAAATATGTTGTTGATGTGGGACTTTCTTATGTGAATATAATAAATGATCGTTCCGTTAAATTTTTATGGAGCTAAAGAAGAACAAAGTTGACAACATCACGAACGTAATAATCTACCTTCGTAACAATTCTTAACAGTCATAAAATTGTGATACAAAGTCTCACATATGTTACAAACTATTAATAATATCAATATACAAAATTCTTGACAGTTATAAAATTGTGACACAAAGTCGTCATACAACTTTGACAGGAATTGTTATATTTTTCAAATTAAAAAAAAAATGAAAAAGGAAGGGGAAAAAAGAGCTCAAAAGCTGATAGGGATCAGTCAAATCAAGGGCATTTTAGACTTTTATTACTTGGAGAGTATTAGAAATATCATTTTGAAAAAGTGAACTAAAAAAGGTCATTTTAGGCTAAAATTGAACTATCTAGGTCAATTTACCAATGACCTTTTTTGCGATATTTTTCATAATAATCAATTTTTATGCTAAAACACTAGTAGTCAGGTTCTTCCCCCCACCAAAAATTGGGCGAGGCTTGAGTTGAATTGGGCCCATGGGCCATGACTCATCAAGACAACTCGGCCGGGTTTAGGTTGAGTGGGACTCGTTTTCTAGAAAGTTACACAAAATGAAGCCCGCCAGCCCTATACACACAGAGCCCCCCCCCCCGCCTTTGATTACTTTACTGCCCGTTAGAGAAAAATTCAAACAACAAGAGAGAGAGAGAGAGAGAGAGAGATGCCGACTCAGAGGAGGAGCGAGGCAAAAGCGAAGTTAGTTGGGAGGAGGGCATTAAGGGACGTCTCAAACCACAACAATGGCGGTGGAAGAGCCATCACCACTCAATTCACCAAGAAAGAAGAAGAAGAAGAAGAAGAAGAAAAAGGCAGGCCCACTACTACTAGGGCTCAACTCCAACTACAACAACAACAACATCAAGATCAGGATCATGACGACGACGGCGACGACGATGCACTCGATCGTCTTCTTCTTGTTCAATCGGACCTTTCCGCCCTTGTCAACCAGGTTACTTACTTTCTAACTAACTAACTATTATTCCCTTTGCTTCTCTACATGTTTAATTTCATTTTGAATCTTTTATATATAAATTTCAGACTACTAGTATTATGGTGCCATTTTGCATTTATAAGAATATATATATATATATATTAATAAGAAAAATTTCAGAAATCAGGGGGACGAAAAACAGAGAAAAGAAAGGTCTCTGTTGTGACACACACCCATTTCTTAATTTTTGCGTTAATTTGGGTAATAATGATGAACTGAATTTTGTGACAACAGAGTGGGCAAAAATGCATATCTTAAACCCTAATGTTTGGGATAAGAATTAAGATGTAACTAATATTATATGTTGTTGAGACTTTTATTCTCTTTTTCTCTAATTGTAGGCTAGCTGACCCAAACTGAATTAATTTGTTGTGTGTGTGTGTGTGTGAAAGATTGATGAACTTGTGGTGCAAGCGTTTAAATTCGAGTCGAAAAGCAGACAAGGGAGAAAGGAAGTGGAGTCCTTTGCACTTGTCTTGTCTGAAATGGTCTCCTCTTTGAAGGTTAATAATTCTCTGAAGGCTTATTTTCAATTCCTTTCGTTTTATTGACAAATAAATAAAACTGATTGGGAGTAGTGTGGTATGCCCCTGTACGTTTTCAGCCATGGGTTCCGAGATTTCAGAAGGTGCTCTGCAGTGCTTCTTTGGAGTCCTTGAATCAGTCGAGAAATTCTTTGGTTTGTCAGGCTGTTTCTGCTGTGAATGATGTTGAGGACGAAGTTGTCGAGAGTCCTGAAAGAGCAAACACGAACAACCTGTTGATATCTCCTTCACCGCTCGTGTCTTGGCATGCTAATTGTACCATTGAGAGAGGAAGGCAATTGTTTTTGCTTACCCCAGTTCCTAGATCGAAAGCACTATCATCCACGCATCCAGAACCTCCTATATCGTTATTCGAAAGGGTTATTTCTGATGCTTCTAAGAAGTTACCTTGCTTTAATTCTGTAGCCATAGTTAAAAATCATGATTTGTTTGAAGGGGTAGAAATAGAGCCAACTCCAGCTAAGCCTTCTGATTTGGCAGCGACTGAAACGAGTAGAATAAGAGAGGGTGGCTCTGATTCTCCACAGATGTTCTCAAAAGCCAATCGCTCGGTGGTGGTCATGACTCCATGTTTGAAAAGGTCGCCTCCAAAATCGTGTGTATTGCTGGAAGCGATTACTGAGTCCTCTCATGCAGGCCGTAATGTGGCCTTTCGTCAGTCGACTCCATTTCCTGTTGGACTTAAGAATTACAGTGATTCTGAATCTTCTTCTAGCAGTGAAGCTTCAGAAGGTCTAGCTCTGAAGTATCCAGAACTCTTGGGTATACAACACGCTTATAAATCAGGGGTTACAAAGAAATATGTTGAAGAATCGCCAGATTGGTTTAGGTCGCCCCCTAAAACTTGTGTCTTACTAGAGCCTTCTTATGATCAAACTCTGGATGATGATACTGCGGCTGCTGGTACAAACTGCCACTTACCATTGCCGCTAACAACAGGTTCTGTTCAAAATAACCAAATGAATGTGACTGTTTCGAAATATATTGATTCTCAAGATGGTGGTCAGCTAGCCAAGACAACCCGACTCCCAGGTAGACTTTTTTTAAATTTTATGGTATGCTCTTTTTATAGGTATTTTAAATCAATACAGATTCCGAACTTAATAACGTGAAACTGTCTTTTGTAGCAGAACCTCTTGATGGAAAATTTAGCCTCATTGAAAGCACTCCTAGCTGGAAGGAACCTCAAAGCACAAGTCGAAGAGGCAAACTTCCCGGTGAGAACACTTTAAAGAAGGAGCTGTGGACAAAGTTTGAAGCAGCATCTACAAATGGGCTTCGCTTTAATGTTTCTGTAGTAGAAGAAACTTCTCGGAAAGGATTTCTCGACCGATTGGAAGAGGTTTCTTCTGATGGAGAGATTTAAATATTCCAAGCCAATTTTTTTTCCATGAGTTGTGCTTTGATGGCGAATCATGGTCGTTCTTTATTATCAGGGAGCTTAGCAATTGCTCTAGAGCTTATTAATGAGAAGTTCGCATTTTCTTTGGGGAAGCAATTCGTTTTGTATCCGGAATGACAGTAGTAGCATAATACTACCACCTGCAGCGTCGTGTACTTTTTGTAGAGCAGCAAATTGAACAACAAATTCCAATATAATAACACTTGTTTGTGAAAATTTATAAAATTATAAGTGCATAACATTTGAGAAAATGATTTTTGTTAGATCAAGAGTGGAAATTGTTTTTCTGATTAGAAAATGATCATGTTGATGATTTTCTTTCTTTTTTGGGTGTGAGTGGATGTTGATGAGATTTAGTTGGTGTATTGATATATACACCATTTTTTTTCTTTTTCTTTTTTCCAAACAATTGATTATTTCTTTTTCCTATTTATGGAAGAATTTTCAAAATTCTAGGATTTCTTTCTTGGGACTTAGCATTTATGATCAGAAGTTCGGGAAATGACGTCACAGAGATTGTTATCAGATAGATTAAGCAGGATGGCAATAAAACCCATCGTTTATAGGCATCCATGATTATCTGATCCGAATGAGGACGAGAAAAATTGTTTAAGCAAGGAAAACGATCAGAGTGGGGAATAATTACCCTGCAAAATACGCGGGTTATGGGAACGGATTAGCATAATTTAGCTCGTACTCGTTTGGGTATAATTATTACACATAAAAATATAATTAATTTTACAATACTCATATTTGTATATATTTTTTTTAATTGACTTTAATTTTATATGATTTATATATTTGAATTTAGGGTTTGAAAACTAATTAGTACAGTGACTTTAATTTTATATGTATTTATATATTTGAATTTAGAGTTTGAAAAGTAATTGGTACATTGTTATATCAATTTTATGGGAACGGATTAGCATAATTTAGCTCGTACTCGTTTGGGTATAATTATTACACATAAAAATATAATTAATTTTACAATACTCATATTTGTATATATTTTTTTTAATTGACTTTAATTTTATATGATTTATATATTTGAATTTAGGGTTTGAAAACTAATTAGTACAGTGACTTTAATTTTATATGTATTTATATATTTGAATTTAGAGTTTGAAAAGTAATTGGTACATTGTTATATCAATTTTACGGAGAAAAAAAAAGATTATGTTTATTAAAATTTTTATTTTATATTTTTCTTATTTTATTATTACCAATAGGTAGGCATATTTTCTCTCGTTACGTAAGTTAATACCCACATCATCTTCGTATCTAAAAGAATGATTAATAGGACGAAAATATTAACTTTCAGCGATAGAAATGGTAATTGAAAAACCGCGCTTGATTTCCTAGATTAAACTCTAATAAAGTATACATTGGTGAAGCAAAATTTGAAGGGTGAAAACTAAAACGGATTTTATTTGACGGTGTATAGATCGAATAACTGAAATAACAGGGGTTATAAGTAAATAAAAGGAAAAAAGGGATCCGTACTCAAATAACTGTTTCTCTTTAAAAAACACTTTTCTCCGCAATGGGCCATGGTCTCTGCCTCACCGAATCAGAAAATTCGTTTCAGGGTCTCTCACTAAACCCCGACTCTCTCTCTCTTCACAAGCCCCTAAAACCCTACAATTTCTCTGTTCGGTAACAATGGCGGAACCGAGCGAGTTGACTCGGCACATTGAGTCATACGTCGACACTTCTCGTTCTCAGACTCAACAGGTTCACTCTTACTTCCCTTGTACTGCGAAAAAAAAAAAAGCAATTTTGGGTGAAGTTCGTTTATTACTATCTTTTTTTTAATAATGTATTTCTTTGTTTGGGAAGTGAGAGAATTTATTTATTCATACAGAACTCTAGCTAGCATGTGATTTTCTTTTGGTTATTTGGGAGCTAGAACTCTGCTCTAGCGGACGGTGTAGAAGTACTTAGCTTGATTTTGTAGATTTTGAAGTGATTTCTTTAAAAGAAAGATTCAATTGAGGGTAAAGAAATAAAACGTGAAAAAGAATCTACGTGATTGGTGGTAATATTACTTTTAATTTTTGGGTCCTCAAAATTATTTATTGAGGAAGTGGTTTGATAATTTGTTAAGTTTTTCTGGTTGCTGCTGCTTTTGAGATGGGGTTGTTGGTTGTGCTGCGAAGGCAATTGAAACAACCCCTTTTCTTTATTCTGCATGAAGGAACTCGGGTCAAATTCTGTGCAAAAAAGGATGCATTTGTTCGTAATTGTGTTCTGTTTTATGCCTTAAAGCTGTGGCCTTAATGGCATAAAAAACAGACACTTTTATCTTCAGTAACTTAACAACTAAAGAAATCAATATGTATGCAAGCATTTCCACCTTTTGAATTAGGGTTCTTTGACTATATTAGGTGCGGTCATAATCTTTCATGTAAGATGTTTTCAAATAAGTTAATAATAGTAGCTTTTTGTCAAAATGGAAAATTTGTTAAGGCAATTGAGTTAAGCTCTATGCAAATGATCTATGTGGTGCTATTTATGTTTTGCCCGTCGATAATGGTACTCATGTTAGACATATTTGTGTGTGACCACAGACTGCAAGTTTGGATTCTATCACTTCTCTTGTAAAGAATGACTTAATAACCATTGAAACACTGGTACGTAGAATTTTCGCTTTTCTTTTTTTAGGTCTGTTTGATTGATTTATGTTACTTATATCTGGTTTTCTGTAATTTAGGTCAAAGAGATGGAAATGTATCTGACCACTACAGATAATGTCATCCGAGCTAGAGGTATCTTGAAAGTGGCTTCTCTAAATTGAAAGAGCACTTTAACATTTGTTTATTTAAATGGGGTTCATTCGACAATCATTTATAGCCAGAAATGTAATGGTTGCATTTTACATAATGTGGTGATGCTAGTGAATATGGCCTATTGATGTGACTGTTAGTATAGACTATACATTTGACTTCGCCATCTAAATTAAGAGTCTATTCTTCTTTTCTTTCTAACTCGGAACTCCTGTTCTGAGTATGTTTGTGCTAGAGTAGGAGTAGCTGTATTAGTTTTGTTTGATAGATTCACATCGTAGAAAAAATGTTACAGAAGAGTCAAGGCAGTTGACTTTTCTTTTTTATTCTTCATTAAAAAGTAAAATTTAAAAACAAGTCCTGAAAATCTCATGAGGCATGTTTCCATCTTCAGGTACTCTTCTTCTTGCGGCAGTTCTTGGAAATCTTGTTTTAAAACCTCTAGACAACGTTACCATTCATAGCTTAATTGGTTTCTTCACAGATAGGCTGGTGAGTTAACGTTTCCTGTTTTAGGTCCCTATTTCCCCCCGACCTTTTACTACTTGGCATATGTGTTTTAACAGTATTCTGTTTTAGCTCAGTGCATTTTAGTGTTTATCTTTGTGTGGTGTTGATTCTGTGTTTGCATTATTGTTAGAGGATTAGGTCCTATCCTTCTTATGACAAATATATCTTTGTGTTTCCTAAATCAAAAAATAATGTTGTAAACCATTGGTGTTGTCTGGGTGAGTTGAAATTGTTGATAAGATTTCTATTCTGCTCAAAGTTAGATGTTAAAAATATAGTATTAGTTTCTGACAGTGTGACAGTGAAGCATACTGTCGCTCTAAATTTTACTTTGATTAAACTCTTAACATTTGTTATTCCAATTTCGTGGTCACTAAATGTTATCATGTACTATAGTACAATGTAATCCTTCAAAGTATAATAGTTAATCTTCTCATGATATCAGGCAGATTGGAGAGCATTACGTGGGGCTCTTGTTGGGTGCTTAGCACTACTGACGAGAAAAAGTGATGCTGGTATAGTCTCTGCCACTGATGCAAAAGCAGTTGCTGAGTCTTACTTGAAGAACCTAGAGGTGCAGTCTTTAGGTCAGCATGACAGGAAGGTAGGAATGTAAACACAAGCATCTATAATTTTGAAAATTTTCGGGGGTGGGGGAGCGGGGAGGAAGTACTTGCCTCAATATATAGCGGTTGCCTCTTTTCAGAATTTTAAGATTTACATTTAACATCAAAATATTATTGCAGCTTTGTTTTCAGCTTTTGGAGTGCCTCCTAGAAAGATATCCCAATGAGGTCGCTTCCTTGGTACTCCTTCTAAGCTCACTTTCTAAGTTAGTTGCTAGCTTTTGCTCATTCTAAATTTCAGTTACATATTCAAATCAGTGGTAATCTGGATGTCATTGTTTAGTATGATTATCCAAAAGTGGTTAAGTTATATGCTAGTTATCACTCATTTCATATTCCAGCTATATGTTTACATTGTTGCAACATGATGATTTTTGCATAGAATGTAAGCATTGTGTTCTTTCTCGCTCCTTGTCTCTTAAGATAACATGCTACTGCCCTATAGATTTTTCACAGAAAAAAAAAGGTCCCTCACTTGTTCTTTTTCAGTTTTGGATTCCATTTATTTTTTCCCACTTTCTATTTTAATTAGTTTTTATGGTGTTGTCAAGGATGAACTTCTTCCATATGGAATCTGTGAAGCTGTTGATGGAGAGAAGGATCCTCATTGCTTGGTGCTAGCATTTCACATTATTCAGGCTCTGGTTCAACTATTTCCAGATCCATCTGGGCCACTTGCAGATTTTTTGGGAGAGCTTTTTGAAACTTTGGAGAGTTACTTTCCCATTCATTTTACTCATGTAAGCAGCTTTTACCTTCACTACATGTTCGATTTTTTAAAATAATTTTCTTTAAGCAAGCTTTTCCCTTTTGGTTGCTTTTGTTCCTTGGTCAGCATTCAGATCCCGTGATCAACATCTTCATTGATTTTTCATACCGATGAAGCATCTAGAAGCCCTTTACCTATCTATACTAGGTGCAAATATAGAAACTAGTAATAGGATAATTTTTATTTATTTTATTATGTTTATTTTAATTTTAAGTGACTAGTTGTTAGTTACCAGTTTATGTCAATTGCTTGCTCTAGTCTACTTTCCTAGTTTGTATCCTAAGCTTATCTATAAATAAGCCTCTCCATTGTCATTGTAATTCAGACTTGATTTATGAAATACAACTATTCAGTTATTCTCTCTCTAAAATTCTCTTTCTCTCTTTTAATTCTCTCTGTTCTTCTTTGTTCTTCCTCTAAATTCCTCTTCCTCTCTTCTTTCTCTTTTTTCTTCTATTTTCTCATCTATTGCTACATCACATTCTTTCATTCTTTTTGCTTTACACACTTCTCATATAATTTGACATGTCAGATATTTTCTTTCTTAATATTTTCCAGCCAGGAGAGGACACTGATGTGAAAAGAGATGATCTCTCAAGGGCACTAATGGTACGCTGTAATTGAAATTGTTGCATCTTTTTTTATGGTATTATTCAGATCTTGAATTACGCCTTTTTTTTTTTAATTTTATTTTTTTGCCCTCGGGTTTTTTGAGATTTAGCAAGATGAGCTTCTAGTTACCAATCCTTAAATCATCTAATCAACTTACATCAAATTCAACCTTCTGTTTTCTCTAAAGAACTTGTATGAAGTGGACAATTGTTAGTCTCATTGAATTTATGACGGGAAAGTCTACGGCGTAATAAAGCATTAATAAGCCCATGGTCTGTCTCCTGAAATGGAAAATTATCTTGTTCCTGTTTTTCGCTCTCCTGCTTGAATTATACGTTTTTCATTGCATGTGTATTCTCTAAGGTATTTGTTTGCATGATCAGATTATCTTAACTGAATTTACCTCTTCACGTTTCCACTAAAAGGTCTGATTCTGTCAGGATGCCATTTGCCATATTATTCCATATTATGGGATGGAGACTGGCTTACTGAAGATGAAGTACTTAGCTTGGAATAGGCCGACACAATGAGATAACTAGTATAAGTAAAAACTGTTTACATGATGCATAGGTCTCTTTTAGTAAAAAGGAGGATTTTTGAGTATTTTCAATTAATTAAGTAATTTCTCTTTGATGCATGAACCAAATTTCTTTCTCGACTTTTCTGTTTGTGATGCTTTGATTCTTGAGAAGAGCTGCAAGGAACACTGTTATACTTTGCCATAAATGTCCTATTAATTTGTGCATAACAAGGGTTCTTTATGTTTGATGTACAATCTTTTACAGTTACAACTAAACAGAGCTGTACAATTATATTTTTCTGCAGATAGCATTCTCTTCAACGCCTCTTCTTGAGCCATCGGTTATTCCCTTGCTTCTTGAAAAACTTTCTTCTTCTCTTCCATCAGCAAAGGTTGGTGCCATCACAATACATCTCTAGAAGATTATGAAGGCAACAGTGTTCACTTTTATGCTGTAAAAAGAACATTTATATCAATTTCTGTGCTGACTCTGTGTGTTGTTAGGTTGATTCTTTGAAGTATCTGAGCTATTGCTCACTGAAGTATGGAGCAGACAGGATGGCAAAACATGCTAAAGCCATTTGGAGTTCAATTAAAACTGCAATAAGTACTTCATTAAAAGAGCCTACGGAATCCATTACATCAGAATCAATGGATGGTCTTGGGTTTCGGGAGAATGAAATTGCAGGTGAGGCTCTAGTGCTCCTGGAAATAGTTGTGTTGCAAAATAATGATTTATACTTAAGTTTGATTCTGGATGATGAAGACATAAGTACCATTTTCAACATCATCACAAGTTATGGGAGTTACAAGGATATTCCTTTGCAAGGCAAAGAAAGGCTACATGTTGTTGGTCGCATCCTATATATTACCTCAAGGACTTCAGTTGTTTCCTGCAACAGAATGCTTGAAACTTTTTTTCCCCGCTTGGTGGATATTCTGAAGCTTTCCATGAGAAATTCGTCCAGGGAATGCTTCGTAAATTTTGGAGCTCTATATCTCTGTATGGAACTCCTCGCGGCAGGCAGAGATTTGATTATAGGCTCTAATTACTCTATTTCAGCTGATGAGGCATGCTTTTGCATTCTTCGGAGCTCTTCTGATTCACTAATTAATGCCCTATGTTCTAACCTGGCGATAACTGCTCAAGAAGTTGCTCATGATGTGGATGTTTACTTCAGAGGTGAATACTTTAATTTCAAGTAGATCTTTTATCTGTTTAAACAAGTAATTGTTTTGATCAGATGATGACTTTGTCTTTGTCTTTCTTTGCTGACTCATTTTTAGTTTTTACACTGGAATAATTAACTCCTGAGAATTTTGTTTTATGTGAACGTTGTTAGACCTGTAGGTAAAAGCTTGTTTGTAGATGTAACATCAGACAAATTCTCAATTATGAGAATATGGGACTGTTTTTTTGCTTGTTCAGATAACCTGCACCCATTACATGTGCATCAAGATGAATCTCAATTTGCATGCTAAACATTTTTTTCAGCATGATCGCTGTGATATATTGTATATTGTAGTCACGCGTCCACTCTTTCCATGGATAATCTAATAACTAGGGTCTTTCTGTTTGGTATGGTTTAGTTTGGAGATAATAAAAACTGCATTTTGGTACTTTTTTCTTTTAAGAATTTAAGAATCTGTTGTACTGAGAAATTCTCCATGTATAATTTCTGGTAATTTTTTATCCCTACTTTGGAGTTAGTATTTATGTTCTGTTTGAGTAACACTGTAAATTTTTAATAGCATTGTTTTGCAGTAAAGAGCTTGCAGATTTTGGCTACATTCCCTGAAGATCATTTACCAATATCAAAAAGTGCATTTGAGAATTGTTTGACAACACTTACGTCAATTATCTGGGTGGATTTCAACAAGACGCTGTTATGGAAACTTGCCTTGAAGGCATTATATCATATTGGCTCTTTCGTCAGTAAATGCCATGAGTCTGAGAAGGTGCTGAGCTATAGGAGTATTGTTGTTGAGAAGATTGTTTCATCGCTATCAGATGATAATTTTACCCTTCCTTTTCCACTCAAACTGGAAGCGGTCTCTGCAATTGGTGCAAGTGGGATGAATCATATGCTGAAGATTGTTCAAGGGTTGCAAGGGGCTATATTTGCCAGCATTTCAGATTCTTTTGTACGTAAAATTCTCCATCTAGGAGAATTGTTGATGTCAATTTTTGGAATGTCCTCGGTCTAGAAGTTGATGATTTTGGTTCTTTTCCCATCCATTAATGTTGTTAATCTACTTGAAGAGATCTAATAAATATTTTAGTTTGGAATTCTTAAGGGAAAGAGTAGTAGATTATATTATAAACTTAAGAACTGAGGACTTTTCTTTTTTCCATTAGATAGCTTTTTCGGGGGAAAAAATCTAATTTTTCTTTGGTTTGCCATCTGTATGTTTAGGTCCATGGAAATATAAGGTCTGCTGAAATGGCAATTCAACTTTTGCAATGCTATTCTGAAAAGGTTATTCCATGGTATGTATTCATTCTAAAGTTCCAAGATATTGTATATGAATTTCCTCTTCTAAAGATAAACACAACCACCACAACCAAAATCTTACCTCACTTCACCGTGGAATTTTCTTGCCATATTTCCCACAAATGGTATGTAATACATTCGTGTTAGTACGGTCATAAATTGTTCTGTTGATGTGAAACCTTTTGTTGGAATGGACCCAGGATCAAGGAAACTGACGGTCTTGAGGAAGTCTTATTGCATTTTGCTGTTAACATTTGGGGCCATGTTGAGAGTTGGATATCTCACGATGTTCAAGTGCATGAAAAAGTGTGAAGATCTGCTATTCTCTTTTCTTTTCTTCTTTTTATTTATTTTTTATTTTTTATTTTCTGTAGTTATTAATGGTTAATATAATATTTCAATTAAGAGCATGTCTCATTTCTATTCTACATCTCTATCTGGTTTGATGGTTGATAACAAAAGTTCAGTAAACTCCAAGAAGTGGTAAAGTTAGATTTGTCTTTGCTTCAGGGGCTTCTTGATGCAACAATGATGGCAATGAAGCTTACTGTTGCGAGTTGTTCAGGGGAAATCCAGAACGCCATAATCCAAAAGGCATATACTGTACTTTCATCAAATACATCTCTTCTACTAAAGGAATCCACATTGACTTCCATTCCCATTCGACTTGAAGGATTACAACTTACAGAGCGTGCAGATAGTTTTTCTGGAAAAGATGAATTGGTATTATCATTATTTGCATCAGTAATTATTGCAGTTCAGCCAAGAATAGAGATTCCAAATGTAAAAGAGATACTTCGTTTATTTCTGACAACACTCCTCAAGGGACATGTTACTTCAGCTCAAGCATTGGGTTCTATGATCAACAAATTTGGTACAAAGTCCAACAGAGCAGATATCTCATATGGTTTCATGTTGGAAGAAGCAATTGAAATAATTTTCAAAACAAAATCATGGAATTCCCAAGACAATGGGGTCGTAAGCAGTGATGACAATGAAATAGGTCTTACTGATTTATGCCTTGGTTTTGTGGACGATAGACAACTACAAATCAATTCCATAGTTGGACTAGCGTGGGTTGGGAAAGGTTTACTGTTGTGTGGTCATGAAAAAGTAAAAGATGTAATCATGATTCTTTTGGAGTGCTTATTGCCAGGTGGCAGTATTCGTGCCTCAAAATCGAAGCAGGGGTTGTCAGAACGTATTTCTGAGAAGGATTTGCATCACTCTGTTAAGAAAAGTGCTGCAGATGCTTTTCATCTTCTTATGAGTGATTCTGAAGTTTGTTTAAATAGAATATTTCATGCAATAATACGACCACTCTATAAGCAGCGTCTTTTTTCTGTAGTGATGCCTATCCTGCAGTCATCAATAAGGAACTCTGATTCCTCATTTTCAAGGTACACACTTCCTAATCCATATTTCTAATGACAGTGGAATTCTGTGGTTCTGTCTTACTCTATTGAACATTCTGTACCACTGTTATGCCAGATTAAACATATTTAAATAGATTCCGTGATCTCAGGCTGGTGGTCTTTACTTCTTTTGAAGATAGATTTATATGAGCAAAGCATACTTTTCTCTACTCATCCATTCAATGTTTTACCTATGGTCTACATTCATTAGAAGATAGATGTTTTGCCTATGAGCAAATCACACGCCACCTGAATCCCTCTTAATAATGATGATGAGGATGAGGTCATGTTGCTTGAACGAGGATATACATATTCTATATATTTTATATATGAGCTGTTTGAACAACAAATTTCAGAATGCGCAAGCCCTGAGGCGAAATGTAGAAAGTTCCAGAACTCGGTTATTTATTCAAACATAGTTAACGTTGCATGTTCTGCAGAAATATGTAGCACCTTGAAGGATCTTTAGTCAACCAATTTAAGATTTGAAGTCCTAAAAGCATATTCTTTTATTGATTAAATACTCAAAACTGCTTCTTTAAAACAGATCTCTGCTGTATCGGGCATCTGCCCACATCATTTCAGATGCTCCTCTAATAGCTGTCTTGAGTGAAGCCAAGAAGGTTTGTTGCATATAAGCTTATTCTTCCAAGTAGCTAAGCATGCCACTATCTTTGATTTTATTTGATGAATTTGTAATCTCATTCTTGCAGCTAATATCAATACTGCTGGAGGGATTATCTATTTTCAGTGAGGATCCTCTGGATAAAGAAAAACTGTATAATCTTTTGCTAGTCTTATCTGGAATATTAACCGATAAAAATGGTAAGGTTAAGATACATCTGTATATGTCGAACATGCTTTCTATGATCTAGGTATTGCTATGTCTTGTAATATTTAGATATTTTGTGTTTCTGCAAAAGCAAAGAGGGAAAGATTTCATGCTGTGTACGAAATTTCTTACTGAAGGCATAGCGGGACTAAAACTGGAACTTTGTAGTATAAATTTAAGATTGTACGTGCGAGCATTACTGAAAATGTTTTAGGGGGAAAAAGGAAGAAATTTTGCCTGGTCTGCATATTCTACAGAATGAATTGCCTTGTCATTAGTTAGTAACTTAATATCTCGTATTAGAAAATTTTTGATGTTGTAGGCAACTATGCTGTGGATATTATTATTGTCATTATTATTTTGTTGCCGAGCGGCTCATAAGCTGTTTGTTAACCTTAAGCTCACTTTTCTACATGTCCATGCAGGACAGGAAGCTGTTATAGAGAATGCACACTCTGTTATTAATTGTTTAACTGGACTCATGTTCTACCGTCATATGATGGTATCTTATCTTTGTTCATAGACAAATTTATTCTGTTGCTTATCTATGCTTTATTTGCTGTTGCTAAACTTGCTCCACTTATCCCCATGTTTTCTGTAGCATAACAAAAGGTCGCAGTATGCTTTGTGGTTTTTTTTTTTTTTGTCTATAATTTAATATAGTCTTGTTATTTACATTATTTTTATCTTATAAGATATATTAAGCGTTTTCACATTCTTTATTTATTCAATTCTTCAGCTTGTTCGAGAGACAGCAATTCAATGTCTTGTTGCCATGTCCGAGTTGCCCCATGCAAGAATCTATCCAATGAGAACACAGGTCGGAAGAGTTTTATCTTACAATATGCCAACTTTTTATTGGTGGTCTTCAACATTTACCATTTGTTCTTTAAACTTCTGAAGCATACCCTTAATAATTTTACGTGTATGGTGCGATGAATGTTCTTATTAAGTATATTTTATTCAGGTAATAAGAGCTATACTAAAGGCAGTTGATGATCCAAAGAGAGCTGTTCGTCAGGAAGCTGTCAGATGCCGGAAAGCCTGGTCAGTGCTTTGGATCCATGTGGTGTCATTTTGGTTTTACACGGTGTCATTTTGGTTTTACATTTGCTTCCACTATAACTGTTTGCCATTAAACAGGGCATCAGTCGCATCAAGAGGTCTTCATTTTTAAAAGGAAAACAGAGCTTCACAAGGTCAGTTGAGGGAATTCAACCTCAAGATGAAAGTTCACAAGTTCATCTTAGTTGTGATTATGCAGCGTTGTACATAAAAATAACTTGAATTGAAAATTCTTTTCAACATTTCCTACGGCAGTGAAGTAAACAAATCCGGCTAGAGTATATGCGAGCATATTTAGCTGGTGCTTTAAAATTCTTTTTTCCTGTAAAATTTTCCATTATAGTTGAAACTTTTGGGAGAAGTGATTTTGTATTCTGCTGGAATAATTTATAATTGTTTGATCAAGTTCAGTTTCATGTGTTACATTGTAGAAATCACACTATTCAAACTTACGCCACATTGTTCGTAACGATTTGATGTTAGTATTACTAAATGCACTCCAAACATTAAAACAAAATATCGGGCAATTAATTAAAAATAAAAAAAATAAAAATATTTCACCAACATTTGAACAGAATTCTCGTAGTTTTTCCTGAGATAAAATAGCCAATTCTAGAACATTTTTAACAGGATAATTGTGCACAAAATGTACTGCTGACTTTCAACAACATGCAAACCAATTACAAAACAGCACACAATACAGGCATTAGCTTAAAAAACTTGTTATTTCTTCGGAAAAAAATTACTTGGAAGACTAGGATCTCTGTGATGTCCAACTCCTTTGTACAGTTATCTTTTCAATATGTTTCCCTTTCTTTTTTATCGCATGGTAGTTAAAATCTGCAACGACTAAACCACATACAATTGGAAAGTACAGATTTTGCATATAGGAAGACCGGATTAAAATACAACTATGGAATTTATCACTACCACCTTAATATCTTAGCATTCGGGCATCCATACTGCCCAATGGCTAGCTACAAAAATTGAGAAATTCCTAAGACAGCCGCATTCGCATCCACAGAAATCAATCAGACAAATCATCTTCAGCACCACTATAGTCATCAACGTCATCATGCCGTGCCAACTTCTGCGATCTTTCAAGGCCGTCTTCAACATCAGAACCTCCTCTTTTCAAATTCGAAAGACTTACCCTCGGATTTGTATAAACCTGAAACATTATACAAGTCAATATGTATACAAGTCCAATAACAGAAACCCACTTTACTAGATAAAACATCAAGTAGATCTAGAGTGGTACCTCTGGTTCTTTCAGTTCAACCACAGAAACATTCGGTCTCCTCCGCACAGTCACTCTCGAAGGCGCAGGAAAATGTTCGATCTCATCAGTAGATCTTCCTTCTTTAGCCCTCTTTTTCCTTAAAACAAGCTTCGTGGGAAGAGGCTGGAGAAAACAGGTAATATATAAAAACCCACTTGACAAGAATGACATGTGACATGATACATGAGCTTTCATGTTGAGTCTAACAAATAAGATTACGAAGAATCCATATGTAAGCACATGAAAGGATAAAAATCCTGGTTCAAATGTATACCAAGTAGCGTGCTTCTGTTTCGTCAAATGAAACAACGTATGTTGTGGGATCATCTGCATCGTCACCTCGTACCTGTTGAGGAGTCAAAAAACAATCAATAACAATCAAAAGCCAGCAAACTGGTTAACCATAAAAAAGTCCTGAGCCTGGCACGTACATCCCAATGGTATTCACGAACCCAAGAAAATGAAACATCTTCATTTTCATCATACATATCCTTTGACAACTGCCACCACAAAAATTAGATGAATAAATATATCGAAAAAAACGAAAAATATTGCCAGCTGTAGAAGTTGCTTCAGATTGGCAGGGTTGGTTTGTCCAAAACTAGATTACTAGACAACAGGAATATGTCTACCTCATCTGGAGAAGGGACCATGTAAGCCAAAAATTTCTCTGGGTTCCCCGGATCTGAGCCTGTCACCTTATAACTTTTTAAGATGGCCTGGATAATAAATCATGATCAGTAACGAATAAAAAATGTAACTTTCCAATTTTTTTGGAATGTCATAAGAACAACATACTCAATCTAAGAAAGATAGGCTAATAGACTCCAATTAGACAGAAATGACTTTTAAATACCATTTCTAATTCCCAAAAAAAAAATTAAAAGAGCAAAGAAAAAGAGGATCTGTAAGTTGGTCATGAGAAGTAGGTGCATAAATCTAGTCAAACACAACATATTCTATACAAAATCACAATTGGGCTATTTAATTCCTTTGCCTGCCTGCATTATTAACCAAATTAATTACCTGTGATTCATGAGCATCACGAATAGAATGGTCCAACTTGCCATAGATTTCTGACTCAGCAGTAGGAGCATTATCAAATGCCACAAAGACAAATTGATCGTCATACCTACAATAGTAACATCAAAGGCAATAGTTCAGTTATTGCAATTATGCTGGAAGTCTCAATGTTGCTAACAAATGAAGTTGTCAAAAACTGATATGCATCAGTCTTATTGCAATTAGAAAGGTACGTGCATGGGAGCCTATGCAAAATTTCTTCATTTACTAATTATTTGTGTCAACAACGCTCCATACCGATCAAAATCAGGCAACAAAGGTAGAACCTCAACAGGATACAAGTTCTTATTGGTAGCATGAACAGGGTGTGACTTGCATGCCTCAAAAGATGCCTCAATTTCCTTAATTTGTCTATCCCTGAAAAGTGACTTTTGCTATTAGAAAAATAACAAATAAGAGAAAGGCTTCTGAATGATGTTGATATTTCACATGATCATGTCAGGAGCAAGCGAACCTGCCATTCAGATTCTCCAAGATGTTGTGGCCTCCTCTCATCTCACGCAGTTCTTTTGCTTGTTTTTCAGTTAGAGACTGCATATGTGAATACATTCAGTCATGACATAGTTTCAACAATGTTCTTTCAAGAAGAAACGTCCTGCGAATTTGTATTAATCTATTACCTGTTTCGTTGACTCCATGCTCAGAGGAGATATATATTGCGTCTTGACCAGCCATGCAACTCCTTTATCAGTAGGCCTTTCTTTTCTCTTAATGCCATCTTTCTTCACAGGGGTTACTGCTTCATCATCACGCAATAATTCCTCATCTTCGGGATCAAGGGGTGGTCTAACACTGGGAGGACTAATTAAACCAATAACAAACAAATTCAGATTCTTCAACCTAAAAACAAACTGCTGAAACCTTAGTAGTTCATAGTTGTCAAGAATAATACTTGTATACACTGAGGTCAAGTAGGTCAAGAGGGATCCCAAGATCTGGCTCAACAAAAAGTTTCGGCTTGTACATTTTTTCCAACGATGTGATTGTATACTTTGAATATCTGCATAAAAAGATCTATAGTCTATTACAATAGATATGGAATAAAATGGAGTTGGATTAAGAAATATTAAAAGAACAAAGAATAATATGGTAAGCCAACTAGGTTCAAACCATCAGGTGGGAAAAAGCAGCATTAGTTTTAAAACATTGTATGTCGAATAAATTTCATATGAATGCTCTCAGCAAAGAAACAAACCCTTATATTGAGTTCCTTGACTAGTCTTTTGTTGTGTGATGAGTTTCAAAATGTGGATAAGACTCAAGGTAGACAATTTCTTATTTGCATTTTGCAGGCATGCCCAAATTCAGGACTGATTAGAGGATTCAATTATAATAAGATAGGATGACGTACTGATCTTTATCCCTCTTCATGGACATGAGCTTTGGTTGTGCACTTGGATCAGGAAGTTCATTCCGGAACCTTCAAAGACAATACATTTTCATTTCAGTAGTTGGCGTAGTAATGTGAATTTGTTACACTAGGAGACGAAAGAACAAACATTGCAGAAAAGACTACAGTGTACAATAACGAAGGCAAGTCAATGTCAACATACTCACTTCAACTTGCATAAGAATGTCGTTGGCTTCTTCAACCTATTTTCAATCCTCTCGCCGCTTAAGAACGAAGTAGCCCTCCTGTCCCCCATTCGTGACCCAGCAATCGAACCATGCCCCTTGGCAGAAGATAAAATCTGAGTCTTCTGCAGAATGGAGTGCTGTGATTCCTTCAATTGCTGCCTATGCTTCTCTTCTTGCTTTTGCTTTTCAAATTCCCTCCTTTTCCTCAGCCTCCTCTCTTCTTCTGTCTCCACTCTCCCTGAAGGCCCATTTGATTTCTTCACTGGCCCTGCAGGAACCGGATACTTCTGCTGTTTATGAGGAACCCCATGATTCGAGTGCCCATGTTCTCGCCTCCCAGACGGTGTTACCTCCTTCTGAGCCCCTCTTTCCCGCTCTGGCAACCCCCTATCTGGACCACTCTCCTTGCTCTGAGTTTGTGGAGGAGGAGCCGACGGAGGTGGTGGTGGTGAACTTGGAGGTGGAGGTGGAGACGATGGTGGCGGGGGCGGTGGCGGCGGCTGGTGGTTGTTGTACTGAGGATACTGCGAAGAAGGGTAGTACACAGGAGGTTGCGGAGGCTGTAAGTTCACTGAATTCTGAGAAGCTGGCGGCGGAGGCGGGGGTGCATAAGACGATTCGGGTGGAGGAGGAGGAGGAGGAGGCGGTGGATAAGAGTACTGCTGGTGCGGGGGTGGTGGAGGAGGAGGGTGTTGACCTCTGGGGGGACCATAATGTTGCGAGGAAGATGAAGAAGGTCCATAACCACTGTAGCTTTGGGCAAACGACGAAGATGGAGCTGACGGAACAGAGCCATCTCCCCCACCACCACCGCCACTACCACTAAACCCCCAACTTTGGCTATACTGATTTCCACGCTGCTGAGATGACGTAGGTGGTGGTGGTGGTGGTGGTGGTGGTGTTGGGTTCTGATTCGACGGCGGCCCAAACGACGATTGTGGAGGGAACGGCCTGTACGAGGCCATAGTCGATCCTCAAAGCCCACACTCCAAATCACAATCGACAATACCCAGTTCCCAAAATCCCAATTTGGTGCGGAGAAGAGTAAGTTCAAAAGCTAAACAAACCCTAGGAGAGAGAAAATCGGGAGACACTTTCTGTAGCTCAGTGAAAGAGTTAGCTTTAAATTTCAAAACCTAAGCTTTACTTATATACGTATTGGAAAGATCAATGGAGCAAGATTCAGAAACAAATTTACAACCTAACAAATTAAAATTAAAAAATAATAATAATAATAATAAGTAAATAACCAAAGAAGGAGACGAAGAATTGGAGTTGAAACTGGAATTGGGGGAAATAAAATTGAATAAAGAAACCCTAATTGAACGTAGAGATAGAAAGCGAAAGAGAGAGAGAAAGAGCAGTAGTGATGACCGGAGAGTGGTCGGATCGGAGTTTGGAAAGAATACACAAAAGTTTATCATACGACACAGCGCTCCTCAATGTACTTCCTTTTTTGTGAGCTCTCTGAATTTTGTTTCCCACGTCGTCACCTCCTCACTTACAATTTTCTCTCTCTCTTTTTTTTTTTTTTTCTTTTCAAAGATACACCTCGTCACCCCAAATTTTTATTTATATTTTCGAATGGTCCTCGATTTTATCTTATTTTATTTTATTTTTATTATGTGCTAATTATAAACAAAATCTCGAGAATTTAGATGAAATGGTCGTTAATTTATCCTTTCGGTTGTCATAAATTACAAAAGCATTCCTTTGTGTCAGGGAATCATTACAAGGTAGACTCCGATGTGTAATTTAGTTAAAACTAACGTGTAAAAAGGCAAAATAACTATTACTTCAAATTTCTATGATTCTTGAGAGTGTAAATTATATATGTATGTATAAATTTTATAATAAAAATTATATATATACATATAGATTGTCAATTCAGTAGGAATTTTTTTTTTAGCCGTTGGATCATAATCTAATGGTGATCTAACGGCTATAATGAAATACATGAAAAAATGTACATCATTAATGTTATTTCGCTCTCCTACCTTTTAATATAAAAAAATGTGTAAGAAAAATTTTAATTGGTCAAAATGATACCTATGTATAGGTTAAAAAAAAAAATTACCTATTAGATTGGTGCCTATATATATATATATATAAAACCTAGTGCTTCAAACCTATAGCCATATAAATACAATTAAGGGAAAAAAAATGAAAAATAGGAATTTAATGAAAAAGTGTCTTTTATTTTTTATTTTTAAAAAGTCGTTTGTTTAGTTAATTAATTGTGTTCAGTAATAGTTTTTTAAAAAAAATGTCTTGCCTAATTCAACCTAAAATTTGATGGAGGTATGGAACTTGTATCAATTTGTCAAAGAATAAGATATATATTTTTTTCTTAGTCATGAAGACTAAATGTAGAGATGCAACTTTGGGCCGCGGCCTATGGGCCAGCTCAGGCCCGTCCTGCCTTAATACTGTAGATGAGATGGCCAAGTCCGTCTACTATTTGTGGGCTAGGCCATGATATTGTGGTCCATGGACCGGCCTGACCCACCAAAGTTTATAGGATTGGTAAGACCTGAGTCAGGACGGACCAGCACGTGATGGGCCAAGATGGGCCGGCCTATTTTGGCCCATTCTTTTGTTATTTTTATAATTTTTTTATCCTTTTATTTTAGGAGGCGGCTATAGTAGGGGCGCCCCTACGTAAGGCCCCTGTTTATACACCGTTTGATGGGAATCTGTAGGGAATATGTTTATACACAGATTCCCATCAAACGGTGTATAAACAAGGCCTTACGTAGGGACGCCCCTACTGTAGACGCGCCCTTTATTTTATTTTGTAATGTGTAATCTTAAATATTTTATACTATTTTTCTCTTACTAAACTAAGATTTTGTATTGTCCTATTGAATTTGACTTGTAAGATTTTAATGAGATAGTCATAAATAATTTTTTTGTTAATAGTTTACTTAATTATTTAGTTTCATCCATATTCATTTTTTTAATATTAGTAAATATCTTTTTATTGTTTATATTAATTAATACTTAAATTAATTTGTAATTGTAAGTAAATTATTTAGGATTCCATAAAAAAATAACTTTAAAGTTAAACAAAATATGTATATATATATATATATATTTGAATTAAAATAAGTCGGCCCATGATAGGCTAGAATAGGCTGACCTAACCCAGCCTACATATAAGGTAGCACATGAGATGGGTTATGCTGCCTTTTTTCTTTGGTGGGCCGGGCTGGCCCAACCCACGAAAATAATGGGTTGGGTCAGCCCAACCCGCGGCCCGCGATGGCCCTACCTAAAATGGGTCGGGCTAGGCCGGGCTGTCCATTATTGCATTTCTAACCAAATGCATAAATTGAGCATTTAATCAAGATATATAGGATATATATATATAGGGCACCAATCTAGTAGGTATTTTTTTTTTTACCCATATAAAAGTATTGTTTTGACCAATTAAAATTTTTCATGCATATCTTTTTATAGTAAAATGTAAGAGAGAGAAATAACATTAATGATGCAGGTCTTTTTATGTATATCATTACAACCATTGGATCACCGTCAGATGATGATCCAACGACTAAAAAAAATACTGATCCATCAGATAATGATCCAACGACTAAAAAAAATACCTATACATAGGTAAAAAAAAAAAAATATCTGCTGGATTGGCAATCATATATATATGTATATATATTTATGCCTTCTGATAATCCTCTTATATGAAAAATTACCTAATTTTACTTGGGTAAATATCACTTAAGGTCCCCTTCTTTTTACGAAAGTATCACTTAGATCCTTATTCTTTTTTCCTTACATTTAAATCATCATGCTGTATATTTTGTATCAGTCAAGTCTCTAATAGCAGGTGCCATTTCTTTCAGCAGTTAAAACAGTATGTGCAAAGCATATGACAAAAGCTAGAGGGTTATCAGTTGGAAATCTAAAAAGCTGGGTCGTCTTTCTTAACCTCCCTTGAACAAATTGGAGCAAACTAGTTTTTGGCTTCTATGATTGAAGCTTCACAAAATAGTTCAATTTTGATGTGGAAAATCAAGAAATCAACACTCATATTTCTGCTCATGACCGAAGAAAAGAAAAAAATTAATATAGCATTAGAACCAAGCATCTGAGACCATTAAATTTAAGAAAGCCAAATTGAACTGTTTTAAACATTGCACATTTAAAGAAGGAAGCATAAAATGTATCTCCAATCTTTTACTTACTCTTCTAGAGGTCGGGTCCAGTCAGAAGTTTTCACCTTCAATGTTGTGCTTATTTCCTTCAGTTTTCTTTTCTTCCTCTCGTTTAAGCTTCTATTTTTTTTTTCTTTTTCTATCATTTTAGCATCCGAACTTCCATATTACCATTCATATCGTTAAGTCTTTTTCTTTCTTATAAATATATATAGCAGCATAGGGTTCCAAATTTTCTCCAAAAGGGAAGAAAATAAACTAAAAGATAAAAGGAAAAGTTCTAGAAAGAAGAAATATAGAGAAGATTTTTGGGGATCATTATTCGTCAATTAGACTATGTTTATATATATATATATATATATATATAAACATCACCATGTTAATTTCTCTTCTCTGATATCTTTTTTTTAATGACACTTTTGAGCTATCATGTTTTTTCATGACATTTTTGAGATATAGAATTTTGAGATATAGAACATGGGCAAGGCTAAAGTAGGACTGCCTAATATAGCCCTATATGGGGTACTCTATTTGTGACTATTAGAGCCAGATATGTTAGTTAGAAGTGATAAGTCTTAACTAGATTTGCTTCACTAGATCCTGACCATATTGAAGGAAAAAACAAAAAACAAAAAAATTCCTTCATTCTTCTCCTTGCTGATCCCTCCAATCCGAAGAGTGCACCAAGCACTCAACATCATGGCCATCCTATGGTCCAGAAAATAAAAGAAGAAGGACGAGACTCTCTTTTGTGGCATATGGCTCTCACATACTTGTATAAGCAATATTAAAGGAGATGAATCTTGCATAGATAGTTGGAGTTGTCAGAGGGATTTCTAAGAAAAAGTAAAAGTCATGAAATACCTAGAACAAAGGCCATGAATAGGTTTTTGAACCAAAGACAAACCCATGAATAGAAGGTTTGCAAAACTCTAAATTAGGCTCTGTTTTAATAATTTTTAGAACATATTATCTCTTTTAACTTTTGATTAACAAGAAACTCCCAAGAATTACAACAATTTCTTCTTCATTCTCAAGTAAGAGAAACTAAAAATAAAAATAAGTTCTAAAATACACTATATTAAAAACACATCGTATTAATTTATCAATGTCATGTTTCAGGAGATAAAAAAGAAAAACAATCGTCATTTATTCTTGTTGGATGTTTTAATAGGAAAAATAAAGTCATTAATCTTTCATCTCATCCAGCGTATAAAGATTTGGAATCTAAAGAGAAAGGAAACCCAAATTTAAGCTCTCTTACTGTGCAAAAGGTGTCAAAAGAATGGAATAATTTGCATAGTTAAAGCCACTAATGTAAATCGATCTACTCTCTGGAAGAACATATGTGGGTGAGAGGAAGAGAAGAGAGAAACGACACAAAAATTTGCTTTCACAAGTCTTCTGCTTTTTCTTTTTTTTTCCTAAATTCATCTAATGTGAGAAGTGATTCAGTGTGCAAAGATGCATATAGTGAAATTTGAACCATTACATATATATCAAGTGGTTGATAATGAATAGCCTTATATAGGGCTATATTTGGGCAGTCCCACCATAGACGCGCCCATAGAATATTGCTTGGGAAATAGAAAATTCTAGGAAAATAAAAATTTTCTGGTTCCACAGATATTAGCAGACAAAATATGGAAGTTTTATATCAATTAATAAATAGCCGATTATGAAAGGTTTTATTTCATACTGGGTAAATAAAAAAAAAAGAATATATGAAAATAGAGCATAGAAAAGTATTGAACTTTCGAATTTGCTATGTGTTGATTTCTAGAGTTGAACCATTTCGTAAAGCTTCATTCTTCGTTGAGAAAAACCAATAGCCCCTAATAATTGAAGGGAACGACGAAGTCTCCGTTTGTTTCAACCATTCCATTCCATTCCATTGGAATGGAAAATCCATTTAAATGTGTGTTTGTTTCAGTAATTCAGTTTTTCCATTCAAATGATATTTTAGAATATGTGTTTGTTTCAACAATTCAGTTTTTCCATTCAAATGGTCCATCCAAAAAGTTAACCATTGGAATGGTTTTTTTGTATCTTGAATGAGAATGGAGGGGAGGAGGTATTTTTGAATGGTCCATTCCAATGCTCCCATTCTAATTACAACACATTCCACTATTTTTTGTTAGGAATTATTAGCCCAAGATTGACTACCCAAGAGGGGGGGTGAATTGGGTTTTAAATCTTTTGTAGAAACTTTTCAATTATTTAAAACCATAGACCATTATTTTTAAACTTTGAAGCTATATCAATAATAATAACAAATATGTAACAATGATATCAAGGCAATTAAGCACAATAAATATCAAACACACAATCAAATAGTTTGCATTAAAATAAAGAGTGTAGGGAAAGAGAATATGCAAACTCAGTTTTTACGAGGTTCGACAAACACGACGGTTTGCCTACGTCCCCGGCCCTCGGCAACTTGCTTTGAGCTTTCCACTATCGGATCAAGATTATGGGCTTGACCGACCCTTGTACAAACGGAGTGAATTCTTCTTAGGCACACCCTAGCCTTTACAATAGTCTTGACTCCGGCTCTATCACGCCTAACCTCGGATTGTTTTGACTCCGGTGCCAATCTCACCTATGCACGGGTTGTTTATGACTTCGGTGGCAACCTCACCTAAATCGGGTTGTTTATGACTCCGGTGCCAACCTCACCTCAACTCAAATTATTTTTCAATAAAAGAGTGAACTCACTCAAGAGCTCTCCTTGCAAGATAATGAATACAATTTTGGCTCAGGAGATTTGAGAACAATGCAATATAAATGCTCTAAGATTGGCTCAATATGATTTGAAAGTTAAAGTTGAGTAAAAGAGAGCTTTTGCACTTAGATACTGATTGGGAATCAATGTAGGTTCGTGTTCTCTCTTTCTAAGTCGTCAAACTTGGCTCTATTTATAGATATCTTCAAAAACTAGCCGTTTTCGACCGTTACTGGCTGTCTGCCAGAAAAGTGGTCGACCACTTTCAAAAGTGGTCGACCATTTTTACTAGCCATTGGAATCTGATAGTGACATTTAGCTCCAACGGTCAAATGGTCGTGCTGTAGTGGTCGACCACTAGTGGTCGACCATTTTAGGACCAGAAACCACTGATTGGTTTCTTTGGTTCCTTTTTGGTCGATATTTTAAATCCCATTATTTTCTAAATATTTTATCAGCAAAAGTGGACTTTTTGAGGGAATTATGGCTAGATTAAAAATGATATTAATTTTCAAACTTCTAAAATAAAGTAACCATTTTAACCTTAAGATAGTTTGAAAACTCTTTTGAAAGTATTTGAAAATTCCTTTAGAAGTATGAGAAATTCTTTTGAAAGTATGAGCCAATGCAAAGAGAATCTATATGCAATGAACTAAATCAAATACAAGACTAAATATGAAATATACCCTATCTAAGCATGGTCTTGTATCTTGATTGTTTATCTTCAAGCTTGATCATAATAACTCCAATATGCATCCATCTTCAAGCTTGATTCCTTAATCAACTTGAGTTAGAACTTTTAAAGCCATTTTACTACACACTCAAGTTAAATCATTAGTACTAAATCAAATGTTTGTTATCTTCAAAATAAGAGTGAGTAAGATTAAAATCTCAATTTTTCAACATTTTTTCTATTCAAATGTCTCCCATTTCAATTATAACATATTCCATAATTTCTACTCAAATACACACATTCAAATAGGTGAACCAAACGGGCCCATACAATTGATACCACTCAAGTTTTTGTCATGTGCTTTGCACATGCTGTTTTAAGGGCCGAAGAAGCGACACCTGCTAATGGGGACTTGACTGATACAAAACCTAAAGTATGAGGATTTAAGTGCTAGGAAAAATAGAATGAGGGTCTATGTGATATATTCGTGAAAGAATGGGCACTCCAGATGATATTTACCCTTTTACTTGTCTCTATGACTTTCAAGATCTCCCAGATTTGGTCTATTAACTATTATTGTCTCAGTTTGATCTTTAAAGTTTCAAATGTTTTATTATGTTTATTTATTTACTATCTTAACATAGGTTATGGGCTTGAGGCGTTTTTGAAAAATCATGATAAAAAATTTGATTAACTTATGGTCTTTTTACATAAATCAAGCCCATAGTCTGAAGAATTGAAAAAGTGAAATTAGGCCTTGTATGGCATTTTAGAAAAGAAGCTGAAATATACGGTGGACTCAGTTTTTTCTAGATTCGGTCCTGTATTTTTTACAAAAATATCACTGTTTAAGAAGTCTTAAAAAAATGTCATTTTCTAAATAGTAACTAGTAACCAGTAACTAATTTTCAAGCACTGGTAACTAGTAACTAAAGGTATTTATAACTGGTAACTGGTAATCGGTAACCAGTTTTCAGACACTAGTAACGAGTAACTATTTTAAAAATAGTATTTTTCTAAAAAATTTTAAAAAATAGAATTTTTTTTTAAAAAAAAAAAGCGGAACAGGAATTGGATTAAAAATCTAACCCACTGTATTTTTGTAATTCTTTCTTTGTTTTTGTAGGTAGAATTGTTAGAAATCCATTGAAAAATTCAGGATGGGTTGAAATTTTTGAGAAATCTAGTTTTGTTTAAAAAAATACCACTCTTTAAAATTACTTACAAAATACTATTTTTTTAAAAAATTAGTACTTTTTAAAGGTACTCTAGGTAATCAATCAAGTTAATTAGAGTCATTAAGAGTTACTTGAGATAACTAGTTTTATTACCTCAAGTAACTTAAATAATTACCTCAATTATCTCATCAATTAATGNTTTTCTAAATAGTTCTGAGAGTTCTCAAAAAAATTAAAAAATCAAAAAGTTTCAAAATTCAGGATTTTTCAATTTTTTTTTAACTTGATCCTAAAAAATTAAATTTCCTCGTAAGTTATTATTTTAAAGGCTAAAAATGTTAGGGCTTTTTCTAGAAATCCAGGTCAATAAGGTTAAGAATTGAAAAATCCCGAATGTTTTGATTTTTTTTGGAAAAATTCCATATTGATTTGGAAAAATATCACTTTTGAAATTTTATAGAAAAATATCACTTTTAATAAATATTTAAAAAGTCCCACTTTTTTTTCGAATTTAATTTTTTTCAGTGATATTCAAGGTAACTAATTGGATTACTTTGGGTAACCAATCTAGTTACTTGTAATCAAGTTATCTCAGGTACTTTGATAAGTTACCTCAAGTATCTCACAAATTAATAAAAAATAGTATTTTTCTAAATACTTTTAAAAGTAGTATTTTACTAATTAAATCTAGGATTTTTCAATTTTTTTTAAAATTTTTACCATAAAAAATCTAATTTTCTCAAAATATTATCAATCCTTGGCTAAATATTATAGGGATAATACTATGTATCCCAACTAGTTTACCCTAAATTTTTGTACTAATATATGTGGAAAGTGAGTTGTCACCATTCAATTAGTGTGTTGAAATTTACCACAAATAAATTTAATACTATTTACAGGTTCAATAGTGACAATTCACTTGTCATATGTGTTGATATTAAAAATTTGATAAACTATTTGGGATACCTAGCATTATTCATACTATAGATATAGTTAATTTCTCAAAATACCAAAAATAAACCTTAGTTTTACAAATTGTACAAACCTTAGGTGTTACTTGGAAAAGACGAGAAAACAAAGGGTTATTGTTGGCCTAGTATCCCCACATTCTATGTGCCCATTCACAATGCTGTTTTCTTTTTGTGTTAGCAATTATGAAATGACATTGTTTCAATGAGGGTAATAGTGAAAGTCTGTTTTCTGATGTGTCTAATTACAAATTTATTGTCTAATTTCAACAACCTCTAAAGTCCAAATTGACCAAACAATTAAGGGAAAATGACACCCACCACTACCTTTCAAGAAAAAATTCAAAAAATACGGTCCCTGACATTCAACATACTTTTATACGATCTTTTTTTTTTCTTTTTCTTTTCTTTTTTTTTTTTAAATACCACAACCAGCTAAACTAAAAACTGCACAGTAGCTTCTTCCCTCACACCACGTCGAAAGGGGATTTCAATGTCTCTCTCCAAAAAAATTCTGCTCCATAGGCCAGAAATTTCTAATTTCTCAGCCCACTATACAAACCCCTTCTATCATTTCTACTGTCATCTCAACAATCTTTGCTTAGGCGGAGCCACTCTAATTTGATGTGGTGGTCCAGTTCGCGAAGAAGCTCCATAATCATTCTCAGTGGTCCTGGTCATGGTTTAGAAGGGAAAAAAAAGTCAAAGAGGGAAGGTAATCTAGATGGGTTCTCATCTACTTTCTTCACTCGCGACATCTCACGGTGCTCCTTCGGTTATAGATGTATTGATTTCGGCAACTTCAAGCTTTGGTTTCACTTTCATTTTTGGGTTTAAATGTGTAAGGGTCATTTCTTATGATTGAGAAGATTGCTAATTTCGTGGTTTCATATGATTTACTTAGCTATAAGGCATTCTGCAAAATAGAAACTGCAATAGTTTCTAGGAAACTTTCTTGGTTTCCTGTGATTTACTTAGCTACAGGGTATTCTGCTAAAAGAAACCACAATGATTTCCAGGAAACTTTCGTAGTTTCCAGGAAACTAATGTGTAGTTGACTGTTATTCAAAAAGAAACCACAATAATTTTTAGGAAATTTTTATGGTTTTCTGTGATTTACTTAGCTACAGGGCAATCTGCTAAAAAGAAACCACGATGGTTTCCTGTAATTTATTTAGCTACAGGACATTCTGCAAAAAGGAAACCACAATAGTTTCCCAGAAATGTTCATGGTTTCATGTGATTTACTTACGTACAAGATATTCGGAAACCACGATGGTTTCCTATGATTTATTTAGCTACAAGACATTCTGCAAAAAAGAAGTCACAATGATTTCCCAGAAATGTTCATGGTTTCATGTAATTTATTTACGTACAGGATATTCGGCTAAAGGAAACCAAAATGGTTTCCAGGAAACCTTTGTACTTTCCTGTGATTTACTTACGTATAGGACTTTCGGCTAAAGGAAACTAAACTAGTTTCCAGGAAACCTTTACAGTTTCCTGTAATTTACTTACTTACATAACTATTCCGCTAATAGGAAACCAAATTAAACCAAATTGATTTCCAGGAAACCTTTGTAGTTTCCTATAAAAAAAAGATGACTTATTTACTAAAATGCCACCGCGTTTTCTAACTTTCAAAGTATTTAGAAAAATACTATAAAAAGGTCGTACGAATTTTTATTATTTTTGAAAGGTCATAAATTTGGTATTATTTTTTGAAAAATAGGTATAAGTGTCCAAAACCCAACAATTAATTAGAGGGTAGAACAGTCACTTCACACCATTAACTTGACCAAATACATCATACGTTATAAATCTTGTGTGATTTGCAAAACAAAGAGATTATATATTTTTTTGTTTTTTATTTTTTATTTTTTTTAGAACACGCGGGGTAAAGTGTAGTATTTGGCAAACCTAAGGTATAAATATGGTATTCTCCCCCACCTTTTATAAGTTTGTTGTCTTTCATGCATAAAATGAGGTTCATACAAAAAAATACAGGCCTAAAGCCCAAAAATATTGAAAAATCTGGGGTAGTCCTTTTTTCCTTTTTTTTTCTGGAAAAAGATTAATTGTCTCAACTAACTTGACTAGTAACTAGTTACCTCGAGTATCTTTGAAAATTTTAAGTGTTGAAGGCGAGAAACTTGAATGGTTACCACAAATAGTTTAAAGTGATATTTTTCTAAATAAACCTTCTGCAGTAGTATTTCTCTAAATAAATCTGGGATTTTTGCAAAAAAATAAAAAATTAGACAAACAAGGATTTTTTCAACATTTTTCGAAATTTTACTACATAAAATCAAATTTCCTCATATAAAACCGACAACTAAGAGGATTTGGATATAGGTATTATATTGTTTGTTGTTATATAACTTTACTGTTATTTGTTTATAAAAAATGGCATACATGTTTGGGTATGGCTGTCAACTCACACTAGAGAAATGGCATATATGTTTGGGTAAGAAACATCATGTAAAAATGATATGACGTTTTTACTTCATATTCGTACTCTGTGTAAGAAACGGCTTGTCTCTTGTCATTTGGAATTCTTTTTTTTTTTTTTTTTTTCTTTTAGCATGTTTTGCTCGTCGTATAGATTTGCCGCTTGTGAACGTGTTGGTCCGTTATTATAAAACGACTTGTCGTTTAAAAAAGTTGTTCGGGAATCATTTTAAAATCCTGGAAAAGTTTGTTTCTATACATGAAGTGTTCATAAATAAATGGGATAACATGTATTAAAAAAAAAAAAACCACTAATCTTTAGCTTTTTGCAAAATAACATGCAACTTTTTATTAATATTAAATAGAACATTCTATTTGTGTTTTTCTATTAAATTTCATTGGATGTATATATAATCAGTTTAAAATTGTTGAAAAAAATGATTTGCCCCGTTTTTTAAATTGTCAATTGTCATCCAGAAACAGTTAAATGCAATCATTTAGACTAAGAACAATCTGTAATTTTTGAAAAATCTAACTATAGCAGCCATCAAATACACAATTTTTTTTTTATTATCTATGTTATATGATTTTAGGGGAATTCTAGTGTAGGAGGGGTAAAATCACTCTTATGTGTAGGAGGACTTTTTAGACCTTCAGATTAATCTAAGGAACTATATAATAGAGGTTTACATATACTCATGTACACATGATTATGTTATATTCATCATTAACCCACAATTTATTCAATTTGAGAAAAAAAAAAAAACACGGCAGATCCTCCTGAGAATGAGACCCATTATCATACAAACTCTAAAGTAAATGGAATTTGAAGTATAACTCAGAATTCATAAATAAGAGTGAGTCAGTTTAAACTTACGAGATAGGCAAAAAAATATGGCCTTAATTGGGGATAATAAGAGATTAACTGAAGAAGAAATAGAGAAAATCCCATAATAATCAAAACATCGATGGTATTTACCTCACTAATCGACATAACTCAAGACCCATTATATATTATAGAGTGACATTCGGTTGGAATTACATTAGATCCTAATATTATAGAGTGGAGTTTAATTGAAATAAAAACTAATCAGAAAACTGGTCTTAAGATCTATAAAGCATAGTCATCAAGTTTGGGAAAGGCAAAGAAAAAATAAATAAATAAAGAAAAAAAGCTGATCCATGTCAACATCCCATAACCTTCTATGTATTACAAAGTTCTTTTAAATTTTTTCAGTTACAAACACGGGTTAAAATCTTAAACCTAAAACATGTGACAATTAATCATTTCAGATTTTAAGTTGAATTAATTTGTTTTAATCCCATAATCATGATTTTCAGAGTTGCTTGCAAATCTTCTTACTATTTTGCATAAAATAATTATATTACCAGGAAACTAACGAAAAGTTTTTGTAAAGTTCAGAGTAATGGGTAGGGGTAGCAATTCGTGTTGTCGTGTCATATTCGTGTCGTGTCGAAACATATATATAACGAACAATTACGAAACCCACACCCGACACGTTTATTATTCGTGTCATGATTTATAAACCCACACCCGACACGCTAAATAAACAGGTTAACCTGTGAGCGACACATTTAACACGTTATTTAAATAGGTCGTATTCAGATCGTGTACAACGTAACACGATCTGCTAACCTGTATACTGTTAACTCGTTAATTGAACTCAATTTAACATGTTAATATTAAATATGTTATATTTGGTTCAACTTGACATAACGTATTAACCTATTAATTTTAACATGTTAACCTATTTCACATTTTCAATATAACTTGATATAATCTGTTAACTTATTTTATATTTCCAATTTAACCAAGCAACCATAATCAAATAAATATAACACACAATCTAAAGTTTAAAACCAAAATAAAACTTTCAAGTTTTAGTACATAAAACATAAAAGGGAAGTTTTAAGTCTTGGTACACACAAAATAATACAATGTCTCAAAAAATTTAATCGCGTTAAACGGATCAATTTCGGGTTTAACAGGTTAACCTACTAATGACCTATTATTTAATCGTGTTTAATCGGGTTTAACCTGTTTTGACCTGTACCTGTTTAAGACAAACCCAAACCCGCTAACTTCGTGTCGTTTTCGAGTCGTGTTATCGTGTCGTGACCTAAATTGCCACCCTTAGTAATGGGCAGCCATTCTATTGGTTTTTATTTTCCTATTTGTTATTTCTATTTCTTTCTTTCTGTCATTTAGAAGATGCCCAATCTTGCTTGGAGACAATAGTTTTTTAGGATCATGATCTGTAAATTATTCAAACAGAGGAAAAGGATTTCAAATTCTTCAACGATTTTTATTTGTAATATTGGAAGATGTTTTCAAACTAATTATAAATCTTGGATTGAAGATATTGAGGATAACATAATCTTGTATGTTAGGATATACATAGACTTCTATTTTATTGTCTCTTAGATTTAATCTAAGGGTCTAAAAAATGCTCCTACAAATAAGAGTGATTTTGACACTCCTACACTATAACTCCCCTGTGATTTTAAAAGGGATACGCTATGTTTACACAATTTTAAACTCTAATTTTTGTCATATATAATGATGTAGTGAGATTTGATAGAAAAAATATAAATAAAAATTTTATTTATTATGTTTTGTAAAAAAAATACAAAGCAAATAATAATAAACATAGATATGTTATTTTTTTTTAACAATTTCAAACTTTAACTTTTATTATGTATGTGTATCTCGTGAGATTTAATAGGAAGAATAAAAATAGAATATTTTTATATTATTTCATATTAGTGAATGTAAATACGTTATTTTTTAACAATTTCAAACTTCAACTTTTGTTGTATATGTGTATCTCGTGAGCTTTGATAGGAAGAACAAAAATAGAATATTTATTTTAATAAAAAAATTTTATTTGATATTAATAAAAAGATGTGCTCTAGGAACATATATAAATAAAACTAAAAATGGAAATAAAAATCTAAGAAACAAACATCATACGTTATTAGAATTTTTTTCGTTTTGTGTATTAGCCTTTTATTGAGATTTTAATTCGTGAAAAAAAAAACATAACTGTAACTTTGTTAGTATATCTTAATTCTTATTGTAGAATATATGTAAAGAAATTATTACTAATAGACCTTGTGTTTTATAAAGGTGCAAAAATAAATTTTAGTGTTTTTGAAAATTCAATATAAATACATTCTATTTAAATTACTATATCAAATAAAGAGTACAAATACCACACCATTAGAGGCCAATAAACTTATTCGACGGAATTAACAGAATCAACTTATGGGTCAAAATAACTACACGTAGGGCTCAACTCCAGGGTCGTCTCAACATGAGTTGAGGCTCTAGGCAAAATTTGAAATAGAGCCTTATAATTTGTTTTTTGAAAGGGGCTTTATAAATTTAGTTTTAATTTTTCTACTTAAAATCAGGGTGGATGGAGTATTGTATACTTGTAGCTTTCAAAAAACAAATAAAATGGTGAGTGTCATATGAGTTAGCTCATTTAAGTTTACTTTAAAAAAAAAAAAATTTAAGCTATTCATTAGTCAAAATTAGGCCCCTTTTATGTCTTTTTTTCTATTAATGGGCCTTGGTTTTCAGGGGCCTAGGTGATGATCTTAGTTGTCTAGTCTTGGAACTAGCCGTGCTCAGCTCTGATATCCTTTTTTATGCTTAGAATTCCAACTTAATTAAAGGTCAACTTGTTAAAAAGAGTAACCTAAGCTCTTATAAACCCAATAGTTTCCCCATGATGTTGGAAAATTTGACAGTAAACAAGGAAAAAAATTACAAAGGAAAAATTCAAAAAGGGCAATTTTATCATTCTTAAAAAAAAAAAAAAGTACGAAAAGAACTAAAGATAGACTAAAACTAAAGGGTGATTTGTACTAAATGTATGATAGAGTTACCGTGCTTTGTAACATAATCATCAAAGTAACCTCACCATAGTTGGCAACTCTTACTTAATGTGTGACTCCTATGTATGCTTTGTTTATGATACAAAATTGAATTCGAAATTTGTCTATAAACATGAATTTTTTTAAAACCAATTCATAACATTTGTGAACTATACTAAAAAGATATTAATTATCTAAAACATAGCAAAAGAATAAATTTTACTTATTTTAAAAAAGAATCTAATCATAAATATTCAGTTTCACCCATATAAAATATTCTCTATTTAGTTTGCGCAGAAGATAGCTGAAAATGGGGAATAAGAAAATCAACCAAGCTTCTTTTGTTGAAGAGATAAATAGAAGAACTTGAGTGAGAGAAAAATTTCATAAGACAATTACTATTTCAAACGATTTTAAAGCCAAATAAGCACGAATTTAGAGAGACATAGAAGGTGCAGAAGAAAAAATGTTAGGAAAAGAGAGCATTTTCGACACAGGGGAACTTTCAAGACTCGAAAAATTAAAAGGAAAAAGTTTATAAATACCCATTTTATTAAGCACATTTTCGTAAATACCTATTTTCTATTTTTATTTTACAAATACCTGTTTTTAGAGAAATATAAATCATAAGTATTTAATATATATATATATTTATTTATAATGTGGTACACATTTCAAAAATGAAAATTATGTCAAAAAATCGGTATGTATTTCAGAATGTATACTATGTATAAATTTACATAATAAATATAAACCATATGTAAAACTTTACATCGTACCATAAAATATACATGAAATATATACCATAAAAATGTTTAATATGAGGCGCAAAAAACAGGTATTGGGCATAAATTTCTCAAAAGTAAAAGTAATTTCACAGCCTTATGTTCTAAATTGAACATGGTTTTTGTCGTTCACATCTAAAGTCCCCTTAATTGTTCTTCTTGTGGAAAAGATTAATCTGGGCCAAGACTATTTTCGAGGCCCAATATTAGTTTGTGGGCCCACTAGGCTATTTCACTTTTCTTGGTAGGGAAATGGACCTGATTAGGAGTAATTTTGGAGGGAGTTTGATTTTATATGGTAAAATTTTCAAAAAATGAAAAATCCAAGATTTTAATTTTTTTTTTTGAAAAATTCTGAGTTTATTTTGAAAAGGATCACTTTTTAAAATATTTAGAGCATATTACCTTTTACCAATTGATGAGGTACTTAAGGTGGCCAAGTAACTCAATTAATTATCCCAAGTAACTTACTAATTATCTTGAGTACCTTTGAAAAATACTAATTTTGAACAAAAGTAATATTTTTTTCTAAATATTTTTTGAAAATGATATTTTCTAAGTAAACTTTAAAAGAGATATTTTTGTAAATTAATCTGAATTTTTCAAAAAATTCAACCTATTTGGTATTTTCAATTTTTTGGACTTTGGGCAGGGATTTTCGTAAGAAATCCTTAATTTTGGCCAAAATGACCTTTTTACGACTCTCCGTCTTCCTTTTTTTTTTTTTTTTTTTTTTTAAAATAATGACATTTTTTGAATCTCAAAATTTTTGTGAAATTTGTTTTAATCATCGAAACTTTTAGGGTTAAGTAGACAATTACCACTTTTTTCAAATGTTTTAACTAAATTTACCACCACTATTAGATTCTATCACTTTTGGGAGGGAATTAGTCAAGAATTTGTCAAGAATTCATCAAGAATCCGTTAAGAATCTATCAAAAATCTGTCAAGCTTACCACTGACATCAAGAATCTGTCAAGAATCCGTCAAGAATCCATCAAGATTATCAAGAATCCATCAAGAATTTATCAAGAACTGTCAAGATCGCCACCAATATCAAGAATTCATCAAGAATCCATCAAGATCGCCACTGACGTCAAGAATCGTTCAAGAATCCGTAAAGATCGTCAAGAATTCGTCAAGAATTCATCAAAAATTCATTTTAATAAAGTGGTATAGTGGTAGATTTAATTAATGAGGAAAAAAAGTAGTATACAGCTAATTTATTCAAACTGAAACTTTTATCACCATTCATAAAAACTAGAGAAAAAAAAAAGAAAAGGTCACAATTTTTACTGGTCTTATAAACATTATTGTGAAAAAATCATAATAAAAGTCATTTCAAGCCCAAATGCTCCTACTGAGTCATTTTCTCCTCAATTTAAGCCACTAAGTGGCAACCTGATTACAATTTCATTGTAATTTTGTAAAGGGATAATCTCAAAAATACCTCTTGTGTTTTAGTGAAATACTACGTTTAACTTTTGTTCTTATAAAATCCAAAAGTATCTCTCTATTTACTAAAAAAAGAAAAAAGTAACCCTAATCTTTTTTTTTCTTTTTAGATCAAATTTTTGACTAAAATCTTTCTTGAATGCCAATAATACCCTTAGATATTGATATCGAAATAACTTATTTTTTCAATCTTTAATTACAAAATATATTTTTAAAAATTATTGCCAAAACTATTATTATCAAGATTTTTTCATAATCTAAGAAAAAGTATTTTTTTTTTAAGATATGAGAGTATTTAGTAATAGGTTTTGGAAATTTATATGAAGGTATTTTAGATATTTCACAGTTCAAATTTGACCAAAAAGGTAGGCATGGTGGACTTTTTTCCTATTTTAAAAACATAGTAGATACTTTTGAATTTTATGAGAACATAGAGTTAACTATGGTATTTAGTTAAAATACATGGAATGTTTTTTATTTTTGGAAATGAGTATCCTCTTTTACACTTGGTTTTAACAAATGTCCGTTTTTATCCTTTTATAGCTAAATATCCGAATATATGTAATTTTATACTCTATATATTTAAATATATACCAGCTTAATTTAGTTTAAATATTGAGTATATTATCTTTTATACTGAATACATCATATTTTATATTTAGTATATTTAGAGTAAATACTTGTACAAAATTAAGAAGGGTATGTCAATTTTTGTACTAACACTGAAAAAAGATATATCAGCTATTTAGCTTTAAAAAGAGAAAAAATATACATTTACTAAAATGAAGTGTTTTAAAATTATATTCAATCTAATATCTCCTTTATAAATTATGTCCAATTATATAAATTAATATAACTGATTCTATCAACTGATTTCTTGAATATTTTATTACCCATCTAATATATCTCGTAAATTATTAATTATATATCACGATAACACTAAAAGAAATATTAAAAGAAAAATCTTTCACTTTTTAATGACTTTGAAAAGAGGGTAATTTTTATAATGGAAATTTTATGAAAGAACGAGAGGCTTTTAGGAGAATGCCGATGTTTCAAGTTAAAAAAATGTCTATTTTATTAGTATTTAGTTTTATGTCTAAGTTTTAATATCGAGTATTATTTACTGGATAATTGGTAAATCAATTATCTGAATTGATATATATATATATATGTATATAACTATACATGTATAACAAAAACAAAAATATATTTAACTATACATGTATATAACTATACATGTATAACTATATATGTATAACTATATATATATATATCACTATACATGTATAGTTTAAAAATATATAGTTATATATATATAGTTATACATATATAGTTTAAAAATATATATATATATATGTATATAACTATACATGTATAACTATACATGTTTTTGCTCCATGATGTTATACATATATTTATGTTTACAAAAATCACCCATATATATATATAACTATATATTTATATGTATATTTCTATATCCAAATATTAAGTAAACATAACAATTAAGGAGAGATTTTAAATTTAAGGTCAAAACACACACTAATTTTGCATGCCAATTATTAAACAAGTACCAGTGATAGAGATTGTTAATAGGCCTAAAAGTAGTCCATATTGCATATCAGTCACGATGGAAATTAAATACATAGTCGATGAGTCATGATCATGTACACAAAGTTAGTAAAAAGACTAACAGAGTGGATCTTTCAAGTACATTTTGCATCAACATATATGCATTCAAAACATAGCTTACAACCTTTGAAATTAACCTAAACTAATCCTAATTACGCCGGCCACCGAGCCCATTTCACAGAGGGTTTACTTGACGTAGTATTGCTAATTAAGTAGCCTCTTGCTTATTATTATCACTCAAAAAAAAAAAAAAAAGAAAAAAAAAGAAAGAAACGAAGAAAGCAGCCTCTTATAATTAGCTGATGCTTAGTATTAATATTTCATTACTTGGGGCGGCATGCTGCTTGAGTTGGCCCAGCTTGTCTAGCCATCTGAATAATAATCAGGAAAATTATAAATATAATGAAAAAAATAAAATGAAAAATACATTTTACTTGAATATATTATTAATTTATAACTAAGGGAGGCACCTGAAAATAGGTTTCAAGCTTCTTTTTCAATAAAGCGTACTCTTTCTTCAGCTGTTGGAATGTCCTAATGCATCTGCGTATGATTGTGATATCAATGCAAATTAATTATGTTCCTTTTAACAAATAAAAATCTAATTAGTGCTGCTAATTAAGTCATGTAATGTATATATATGTGTGTGTGTGTGTGTGTGTGGTATATATTATAAGAAGTATATCTAGATGGGCACTGGGAATTGTGTACGTATGTATATTTCATGGAGGAATATGTACATTTATAAAAACTTTTCTTCCTAACGTTTTTCACAATTTGTGTTACGTAGGTTATTATAATAACATGCATATGATCACATAACATCAACACTAGGATCACAAGCTTTCTCTTCTTGTAAAAAAATAAAAAAACTCTCTTGAAAAATTGTACTAATCTCTTTTCCAGAAGGCCCTCAAAAAATTCAATGTTAGACCTATATATATATATATATATAAATATCCTTAATTATCCATGCATAAATATGTATGTAGTGTGAAGATGAAGAGATTCAATAAATATATAGTTGGGATAATAGGTAGGGGAGAATTATTACCCTTCTCCGTTTCCTGTCCTACAATATTCCCTAAACTGAGTGCACTCAGCTTTCACCTTTTTGGCTCCAATGCTGCAAACCAATAAGAGATTAAAGAGGTTTTCAGATTAAAGCTTGTCGATCCTTTTAAAAGCCAACATCGAATATACTTGATGATACATACATTTAGTTTCTATCAGTATTTATAAAATTTAATTAAGTTTCAGATCTTTTTCTAGAAAGTGCACATACTGATAGTACTAATAATATACATACACACATAAATCTAGAATTAAATCAATATTTACCTTGTGCTACTCCCCTTCAACTGATGCATATAGTTGTCTAACTTATTAAAATCAAGAGGACTTTTCTCTCTGCATGCATATAAACAGTACATGAAATAAGAAATTTGATTAATTATTACTATACAAATTTATATGTACTGAGATGAGTAATATTAAAATGAAGAAATATATATATATATATATGTCTTCTCTTTAATGTTTTCTGATTAGTATTGTTGGGTAGAGGTAACTCACAAAGCCTGCTCTAGGCTATGGATGAGTCTAAATGAATCTCGGTAGTATAATGTAGCCACTTCCTCTACAAAGTTTGGATTAGTATCATCTTGCAGCTCCTCCAACTGGATAAATTGTTCATCAAGAAAGCCCTGAAAATTTAAAATATAAACTTCCATTAAAAAATTGATCATAATAATTATAATACTAGCAATAATAATGATATAAATAAACATATGGAGTACACACATTTGAAAAAAAAAAAAAATATAATAAATAAACGGAGTACACACATGGCGGTAACCATCTATTGTCGTGCGCATGCATTATACATGCATAGCGCTTCGCTTAGTTACAAATTAAAAAGAGGCCATTTGTATATTCTAATATAGTTATTATGATTAAACTTTGGATTTTGCTTTTCCTTATTTTGTTGGAAATTTGGTATTTTGGAGTATGATTTGTAATTTGGAGCATGATATATGTATATTATAAAATTTAAGAACGTAAATATTAAGAATTGTGAAAAAGCTTAGCCTATTCATTTCTATTGATCATAATATATACAGCAGTGATAGTATCGTACAAGCCTCAGAAAATGGCTAGATATAAGATAACAATCACTCCCCAGTATAAGGGAAGTTTAATTAAATAAAACAATCAATCCGAATACTAGAATCCTAAACTAATGGGATTTAAAAAAATTTACAAAATTATTCAAATACAAATATTCAAATAGGAACTAAAATTAATAAATCAAATGGGATTATCTTATCCTGAGATTGTGGCGTATCATATATATGTTAAATTATCAATACCCTTTACATGCAGGTGACGAATTAACGTATTTCTATATCTGTATATATATATTCTATATATGGAACTCATCATGCTAAATTTATAGAAGAAAGACGTTGAGAATATATATATATACATATACATATATATAAATTTAGTATCTGAACAAGCCAACTGGGGCTAGCTCAGTTAGTCCAAGGTTTGAGGGTTGTGTGTGTGTTTGGGAGAACCAGGGGTTCAAACCTTGGTAGTGTGTGTGTGTCATTTTCCTTTAATTTGTAGTAAGTGGTGGTCATTAGTTAAGCCCCACTTTTTAAAAAAAAAAAAAAAAAAAAAAATTTAGTATCTGAACATATGGGTTCTGAAAAAAAAATTAAGAGAAAAAAGGTAATAATTTGAAGAGACAACTTGAATAAAAGGGAAAAACCTGATCAAAGAGAGACTGCCTCATCACAGCAATCTGCCTGCGCAGTTGATTTCTTTCCATTTAGAGAATAAATATATATATATATATGTATGAATGTGAAGCGAGGGAGAGAGACCTGAAGTGGTTGTGGCGATGCAAAACAACGAAGGGTGATTTGGCTATATATAATGGTGGGAAGTGGAGAGAGAATGAAAGAGATACTGCCATACTGGTGGCCTTGTGGGGTAAATAGTGTCATGAGATTGTACCATATATTATTATATGTATTTGTTTGTGCACAATATTAATTAAGTTAATTTGCATGATTTAGATTTTTCAGCATTATAAAGTCGCTACTGGGTGCTTTTTAGGCGGCAAATTTGATTCTATATTAGTATTTTATATGATTGGATTTGTGTATGCCAATCATATATTAAGCTTAATAATCATATATTAAGCTTAAATTATGTGCATGCATGCAGATTCTATAAAATATATGTCCCTTTTTCAAATATAAATTATACATATATACTCTTTTTAAAGTGAAATATGTTGTAGCGTTTGGTACACTCAAATTCCAATATTCTTTTTAAATACTCCCTATATCTATACTGATATATAACGAACAAATCGCAACAAATTAATCAGAATACTAAAATCAAAACTTGAGCATCGTTAATGATATCATTGCGACCTTATGACAATAGGAAGGGGCTAAACTGAGGAATATTCAATTCGTCCATTATGGACACTTTTTTAAGGAGCATTATATTATATATATACATGGGCACATGTGTATGCATATGGACCTATATATTTTCATATACATTCATAATTAAGATACATTGATCATATATCATGTTAAACGATATATAAAGTTAGCATCCCTTATTACTACAAATATTAATTGAAGCCGCGGTCACAGAGAATGACAGAATTTCCCATACATATCAAAACCCACGTACCAAACCGATTGATAGACATGAAATATTTATGATGGGATGACAAAAATCTTGCCTGAAATATATTCGTTTTGGTTATTTATTAGCTGTTTTTCACTATATAGTTTTCAATCAATGCGATGAGAATTGATCAGATCACCAAATTAAAAAGAGAATTGCATCGAAGGAGCCAATATAAACCAAAAGCTAAGCAATGAATTTGGCATATGCCGTTTTCTACTTCTGTTTATTTACTTTCTCAGCAGTTGGCAATGATTTATTGGGCATCGCATGTGAGACAAGAATTTATCCTCAAAGAGCCGAAAAGCTACCACATAGTCTATAGTAAAACGAAGCTTTTGAGTTTATTAGTTTTAGTCGTATATTTGAGCTGCATATGTTTATTTAGTAAGATGTTTATTATATATGTTGTGCAAATTGATGATTATTATATTGTTGTGCCAATTGTCTTTTAACATTTTAACCAATGGTTATCTGTTACACGAACCGGCATAATCTTCTATTCTATATATACTCGTTGCCTAATTTGCATCAATTTTGTTAACCTATCAATCAATAGAAACTTACCACATGTCACACAAAAATTACTGTAAACAACTTTTGCTTTACGTCAAGATCATATCGGGATACGAACCAACTAGATTCATTATATAAGCTGTACTTCTAAGAATTATGTATTTAATTATTTATGCTAGAATAGTAACTTCCAAAATTTGATATCATGAAATATCTGTTGCATCTTGCATGTGATGCGTCTACCTCAATTGTTAGCCCCAAACAATCGGCTGCTAATTTGTTTTAATTGGTGCGGCTTTTTAAAAATTAAAAAAAAATTATTATCATGTATACCACATTTTGTTGACATTGCTCTATGAAATCATTAATCATATATGCAAAGCCTTATTGGAGTTTGGTTTATTCGAGCAACAAATAATTTAGGAAATCTAAAAATAATGCTATATTTGGTAGGAGTGAGAGACTTTGGAAAAGAGAGATACATACTTAAGAAAAAAAAAAAGGGAGAGCAAGGAGAGACTTTGTAAAGTCTTTGGTATAAAGTGGAAGGAAAAAAGACCAAAATCTTTTTTCTCTTATTTGGTAGGAGAGAGTGGAGGAAAAAAAAAAGATTTTATTTGTACAATTAACATTCTATAAGTTGTAAGTTGTTAGTCTTATGATACAATATTAAAGGTACTAATATAAATATAAATCAAAGTTCAATTGAGTGGATATTTTTCATCTAAAATCTCTCCAATATAGAGGATTAAAAATTAACACAAACTATAAGAATTAGAAATTTTATTGCCTAATACAATCTATTTTAAAATCCTTTCTTACAAACAATTATCATACTCCAAATTCATCCAATAATCCTCACCCTTCTCCTTCCTTCTAGTCTCCCTCTTACTACCCTAAAAGAATACATAAAGACATTAGTAATTGATGCATAATGCACTTGATATAGGAGTTGTGCTTCAAAACAGTCGTGTCACTAATACTAGTTTATTATAGATTAGCCACAACTCTCGTCAACTTTATCTTTTCCAAAATTAATCATATCCTAATACTACGTAGTTTGATGTTGGCTGAGAATTTTTTTCTTACTTCACCAATTCAAATACTACATATGCGATGACTAGTCGCCACTGACCATTTGATACACGAAAGGTTGCTTAATTGAATAGAGGATATAGGAATATATACTATTATCACATACAGATTATAGGTCCTACTGTTAATTAGTTGCTGTTGACAGAGATTTTGTCAATGATTAATTTTATGAATTCGAGATGTGGCTTGTGTGTGAAACGAATTAAAAAATAAAGTAAAAAGACAAGAATTTTATAGTGGTTCAGCCCCAAAAAAGATGAGCCTACGTCTACTGTTCTTCACTATTTTCTAGAGAATTATAAAAGTTTCTCTAAGTCTCAAGGTGAGAATAGAGAGAGAATTACAGAGAGAGTGTTTAGTGATGTGATTGTAAGATGATCTAAATTATGAGATTGAGCCCCTTTTATATAGGTGAGGATGACTCGATATTTCCCAATTGTGTAAACGGGAAAGTACATGATCAAAAAATACAATTTTTGGTAACAACACAAAATTGGATAATAACTTAAATGGAATCAATTGCTTGATTTTTACTCAAGATTTTATTTCCTTTTCCCCATGGGTTGCCCATTCGAAGAGACTCGATTTAATCTCCCTTTCTAATGGTCACATGTTTAACTATACGGAACAGGTCGCATAATCAGTCATTACCATTATTCGACCTGGCGCATCCTCCTCAATCGTTGACTTTCTTTCTTTAGCATTGACCAATGTATAGATTTAAGATCGCACAATAATTGCCCCCCAGCTCCATCAGTCCTTTAGGGCTAAATAGAGCTTCCTACTCTGACAAGTGCGAGCTTAAGAATGCGACGTGATGAAATCATTTTCGAAGCCCTTAAAGAGATAAAATCTTGAATCATATCTCTTCAGAGTCGCGCATGTGCCCCTTCTGACAGACGCAGCCATGTGTCACTTTTTCTCAGGGAATTGGTAAGACTCGAGGAGACTTATCTGTTTCTCGAGTAGGTGTGATGATAACGATGACGTCAGCTGTCTTTTCACATCAATACCCTTTCATATTTCAAAAAATAATTACCTTGATTTTCAAAAATCAATTCTCCAGTATAAATCTAGGCCATCAGATCTTGAAAATTAAGTCTCTTGATCCACGGCTGAGATTTAATGACTAATAAATATATAAAGACCCATTTGTCTTCTCCTTCTTTCGTTTTCGCTATCTGAAACTCTTTAAGCCTTCGAACTCCAGAAATCCTCAAAACACTTTTCCGATAGAACTCAAGCACCCTTTCTTCACCACCGGCACATACACCTGTTCATTCCACTTCGATTTTTCTGGCGATATCAGTTCAGACTTAACAGCTTTTTCTTCCGGAGGTTGGTGACTCTTCCCTGTTCTTATTTCTTTATTTCTGTTTCTATCAATATCATAATATTCATAGAAACACCATGTATAAATTGAAACTTGAACTATCGCCGTCTCTGATTTTTTTTTTTTTAACTGAACGAACTTGAGAACTGTAGATTTAATAGTTTACTGAACTAATAAATACCCAGAATCGTGAATAGGACTTCTTTGATTCAATGAAGATGATTAGGCTTAGGTGTTCATAATTTAGACGAAATTCAAAGATGAACCTGAGATTTCTATGAGCTTTTGGGCTTGAAGATCAAAATCAGACATAAAACCATAGATTTAGGGTTCTATATTTAATTTATGTATTTGACGAATCGACTGACGAATCTGAAAATCTGTTCGAACCTTTAGGAAAGGAATCTATCATATATAGATAAATTTATAGATTGATTTAAAAAAATTCAATCAAATCGTAGACGAATAGATAGAGAATGAATAGATGTCGGCACAACTCTTGGGTTTTTATCCCCAAATTGCTCACACATAGTGAGTACATCTGCAACAATAGACAAAATACCACGCCTATTTCTAGGTCGCATTTAGGTTAGTTTTATCAATTCATAAATTTACTTATAGGATGATACTCACATAGGATTAAATATCTCCCATATTTATTTTTCAGATGTCTAGTAGCGAGGAAATTAGAGATGGGAATGTGTTCTCAGGGGAGTCGTCATTCTCTGATGCGAGCGTTAGCTCTATAGACCTCGAAGACTATATAGAACAAGAGCCCGAAGTAGAAATTACTGGAGCTAGGCAAAATAGTTCTCGCATAAGAGATCTTCCAGAGGACCAACGTCCTCGACACGTTAGAGAAGCTCCATAATATTCTACCAGTTTTCAATACGTCGAAAGAGAATAGTCTTGCGGCGACATCAAATCCAATTGTACATGGGCAAAGGTCGAGAAGCTGAGGAAACAATATAACCTCGATCCAGAGTTAGCGATTCCTACACCGACAGAATTCAATCACCCTAATACACCTCTACTCAAATACACCGCATTTACCGATGTCTTGATGCGAGCTGGAGCCCATCTACCTCTTCACCTATATATAAAATCCATAGTCGATTTCTATGGCGTCGACCCATTCCAACTAACACCTAACACATATAGGTATATGGTCGGATTGTACATTTTATACTATAAGTACTAGCAGGGAACCCCAACCCCAGAAGAGTTCGCATGGTTCTATTGCCTTAAGTCGAACCCTTCTGATGTCGGCTTCTACTATGTGTGCAAATGGTCAGGTCCGATGCGAAAACCATTTCCAATGTTAGGAATAATATAGGCAAGTGGAAGGATGGCTTCTTTCACTTCGAATATGCCAATAAAGGGTTCTTCCAACATGCTCATAAGTATCCACCTTATTATGCTCGTGTAATTCACATTACTTATTCTTTCACTCCCTATGCTTCGCATGGAAAAATCAACTCCCTCCTTGAAAAAGAGTTTAACTAGAAAATCCTTGGAAAGACCGAGAATCTACTAGTATCCGGCCTCTTTTCTAAAGGTACGAGCCTTCCAACATCTGCAAACTGCCCAAGGAATTCAACAAACCCAAAAAAGAAACAATCCACGAGCTCGATGAAATGAAAGGCACCTTCGACTTCAGGGACCTCTAGCTCGAAGAAGCAAAAAGACGAAGCTTCTTCTTCAAAGAAGCGGACGGTTTCACAGCCTACTGTCTCTCAACAACAACAGCCAAATTTAATACCTCCAGAAACTGAAGGCAAAATTAACTCTTCTTTTCGCATTGTAATATCTTACTCCTCGCATACTAACCATAATACCATTATGTAGATATGACAATAATCGGCAGTGGTCTGCGAGCCCCTCCTTTGATGCTGGGCTCAAGATCTAAAACAAAGACACCAGAAGGCACACTTCCCTCATCAAATAAAAGGAAAGAGAAGGTCAACACTTCTAAAAAATAAAAAGTCGCCTTCGAGGACGTCCTTCAAAGCTCATATCCTTCTCAACTTGCCGAAACTACAAACCAGCCCGAGCCTTCAAACAAGCAGCCTGCATCTTCCTCCTCTGGGGCGTCGAGTCAGGTCGACAAGGACGAGGAGCTACTCACACTCCTCCACAACTACCAGAGAAGGCTGGTTTAAGTGTAGCCTTCATAGACCACTTCACCTCCGAGGAAGGCTGGGAGTGAATGAAGCAGAGATCGGCCAAGGTCGCCTTCAGTACTGCAATGCAGATACTTGCCAACGTAAGTTCGATTTGCTCTTTCTTATTTCTATATATGCGAGTCCTGTTACTAACAACTTCGTTATGTTTCAGACTGCTGCGGCTGCTATACTTATGTATGACCCGATCCTCGAAGGCACAGAGAAGAGCAAAAAGGACGAAGAAATGGCCCAAGCATGCGAGGACTTAAAAAAAATTAGTGAAGAAGAGAAGAATAACTTCGAGTCTAAAAAGAAAAAGCTGGAGGAGGTTTTGGCTAAGGAGAGATTAGAGAAGTAGCAGCTTGAGGAGGAAATTAAAGAGCTTAAGAAGACCATCTCCCAACATTCGGATGCTCTGAAAGAGGTAAGTCGCAAAGCAGTTGAAGACTTTAAGGCTTCTGAAGGCAAGGAGCTCGAAGAAAAAGCCAACAATATTGCCTCATCGACCACTATCTACAACATTTATTACGAGCATCCGCAGTTCGACTTTTCTTTCCTTGGTGAAGATGTGATCGACGGCCATAAAACTATAAAAGACGAACCGATAAAAAAATAACAAGACGATAAATCAAAGAAATAATGCCTTTATTGATAAATTTGAATGGAGAACAACAAGATGGCCTCTAGGCCTTTAAAGCTGTATGAAGATACACATGAAGATTTACTGATAATAACGACGAAGCTGTTCTGCATTCCAAGTTTGCTCGTTCTTTTATCCTCCAATGCGAGCTAGTTTATACGTCTCAGTTCGAATGACGGCGTCAATACTATATGTTCCTTCTCAAGATGGTCCAAATATACCAGCACCATGCTCTCTAGTATTAGGGAGAACTTGTCGAAGAACAAGATCACTAACCTCGAACTGTCTATTTTTGACTTTGGAATTGTAATATTGAGCAATGCACTATTGGTTTAGCGCAATTCGTAATTGAGATTGCTCGCGCCTTTCTTCCAGAAGATCGAGCTCAATTCTTATCAATACATTATTTTGACCATGTTCAAAAGTGGATCGTCGTAAGGAGCTCGCGCTAATCTCAACTGGAACCATTACTTCATATCCATAAGCTAGAGAGAATGGACTTTCCTTAGTGGTAGTACGTTGAGTAGTGCGATAAACCCATAATACTTCAGGAAGTATCTCGAGCTAAGCTCTTTTGTGTTCTTCCAACTTCGTTTTTAAGTTCTGTTTAAGTACCTTGTTTATAGCTTCGACCTGACTATTGGCCTGTGGATGGATAACAGCGAAGAAGCTTTTCTTGATTCCCAGGTTATCACAGAAGTTGTAAAACTCATCGCAGTCGAATTGTTTCCTATTGTCAGAAACTATTGTGTGGGGTATACCATATCGGCAGATTATAGACTTGTAAACAAAATCTATCTTCTTCGCAGAAATAGTACTCAAGGCTTCAGCTTCTACCTATTTGGTGAAACAATCGACTGTGACCACCGCATACTTCAATCCACCTCGTGCCAATAGAAGTATTCCAATAATATCAATTCCCCATACTGCAAATGGCCATAGACTGGTCATTGAAGTAAGAGGAACATGAGGCAATCTAGGAATGGTTGTAAATCACTGACACTTGTCGCATTTCTGAGCAAATTCTATTATATCCTTCTTCATAGTAGGCCAAAAATATCCTTGTCTGAGGGTTTTATTTGCAAGTGCCTGTCCCTCCTGAATGATTTCCACATATCCCTTCATGGATTGCCCTCATAATGTAGAATGCTTTTTCTTCATCAATATAACAATATTGGCGAGCTAAAACTTCTTAGATAAAGCTTCCCATCATAGATGATATAGTGAGCTGCCTTTATTTGAAGTCGCTTTGCATCTTCTTTATTCTCGGGAAGATCGCCATTTTGTAGATACTTCATTATAGGATCCATCCATGAAGGTTGCTGGTTAACTAGCATGGTTACTTGAGGCTCTACTTCAATACTTGGTTTTGCGTGGAATTTGACAGGGACCACCTTCAGCAATTTTGCATCTTTCGTCGAGGCTAATTTGGCCAAAGCGTCTACCTGAGCGTTCTTAGTGCGAGGAAGCAATTGAATACTATAAGCAGTGAATATCGAGACTAATCTCTGTACCTCTTGTAGATAGGCTAGCATCTTTCCCCCTCTGGCCTGGTAGTCTTCGATGACTTGACAAACGACCAACTGGGAGTCACTGTATATCTCGATCATCTCGACTTTTATTTCTTGTGCGAGCTTGAGTCCAGCTATCAATGCCTCATATTCTGCCTCATTATTCGATGCTAGAAATCCGAAGCAATGTGCACAATGAATATTATGCCATTCTGGACTGATTAGCATCAGACTCGCGCCAGCTCCATTCTCGTTTGAAATCCATCAACGTAGAGTTTCCACAATTTAGTTAAATCTATCGCAGGTTTCTCAAGTACTTCTGTAGGAAGATCGACGTCGTAGGTGAACTCTGCAATAAAATCTGCAAGAGCTTGACCTTTAATTGCAATGCAAGGTCGATGTTGAATTGGCTCAGCTCGACTGCCCACTTGAGTAAATCCTGACACTTCAGGCTTTTGCAAAACTTGCTTTAATAGAAAATTCATGAAAACTTCAATGGAATGTACGTAAAAGTATGGTCAAAGCTTCCTGGATGCAATGACAAGTGCAAATACTAACTTCTCCATCTCTAGATATCTTGTCTCAGCATCGAGGAGTCTTTTACTCACATAATATACTGGCCACTGTATATTCTCTTCTTCTCGATTAACGCAGTACTTGTCACATATTTGGAAACAGCGAGGTAAAAGTACAAATTTTTCCCCGGATTTGGCTTTGACAAGAGGGGAGAAGAATCCAAGTATTTCTTCAACTCTTGGAACGCCTGCTTGTACTTCTCTGTCTACTCGAACTTCTTTGAACCCTTCAACACCTCGAAGAATAGTTGGCATTTGTCAGTTGATCTTGATACCAATCAGCTCAGTGCATCCACTGTTCCTGCCAGGCTCTGCACATTTTTGGATTTGTGAGGTGATTACATATCAATCAGTACTTGTATCTTTTAAGGGTTAGCTTCAATACTCGGCTGATTGACCATGAACCCCAAGAACTTCCCAGATCCTACTCCAAATGCACACTTCTGGGGGTTCAGCTTCATCTGATATTTCTGAAGAATTTTGAACATCTCATCAAGATTCTTGACATGATTTTCAGCTTTTTTCGACTTCGCTAACATGTCATCAACGTATACATCTATTGTCTTGCTAATCTGTTTTACGAACACCATATTAATAAGACGTTGATAAGTTACTCATGCATTGATGAGTCCAAAGGGCATCTTCTTGTAACAATATAATCCTCGATCAGTGATGAACGAGGTATGCTCCTCATCTAACTTGTACATGGGGATTTGATTGTATTCAGAATACGCATCCATAAAACTTAGCAGTTCATGTCCCGACGTCGCATCTATAAGCTGGTCGATTCTAGGAAGTAGGAAAATGTCCTTCGGACATGCTTTGTTAAGATCAGTAAAATCAATATAAGTTCTCCACTTTCCGTTAGGTTTCTTCACCAAAACTGAGTTTGCAAGCTAGTTCGGGTAAAAAGACTCCCTAATGAATCTAATTTCGAGCAGCTTCTCTATCTCTTCTTTCAACGTGACATAGTGTTCTGGATCCATTGCCCTTCTTTTATGCTATACGGGCTTCTTCATTGTATCAATATTGAGGCGATGACACATAACATTCGGATCAATCCCCCACTATATCCGAATTTTGCTATGCGAAGACATCCAAGTTCGCATTAAGGAATGCAACCAGTGCTGCTCGCACGGGTTCTTAAAGCTTCACTGCGATTTTTAATACCTTCAAGGACTCATCGATTGACAAATTTTTCAAGTCTTCTATGGGTCCAGCCTTAACCTCTCCATCGATCTCTCGAGGGTCGAGGTCTTCGATTGACGTTTCGCCTGACGTTTCTTTATGTAGCTGGACCATCATGGTGTGAGGTGTTATCTCTTTCGTTGCGAGCTTCAAAGAATTGTTATAACAAGTCCGTACGTCATACTGGTTGCCTCACACTTCACCTACTCTGTGTTGGGTTGGAAACTTCATGGCGAGATGATTAATTGAAGTGACAGCTCGAAGTTCCCTCAGCGTTGGCCTTCCTAATACAGCATTAAATGCGGAGGGGCAATCAAATACCAAAAATTGAGCCATTACTGTTGAAACTCTAGGATAAGTTCTAATGTTAACCATTAGTTTAATCATGCCCCACGGCATTATATTATCACCAGTGAATCTATTGAGTAGAGTGACAGTGGGTTTTAAATTACTATCACTCAATCCCATCTTCTTGAAGGCATCATAGTACAAGATGTCGACAGCACTCTCATTATCAATTAACACTCGCCATAATTGCGTGCTTCTACAATTGATTTTTATAACAAGTGCATCGTTATACAGATAATGGACCTCCTTTGCATCCTGCTCCATGAAAGTAATATCTATGTCTGGCACCCGTTGAAGCTTCTGTGGTCGCTGCTCGAGATGCATAACATTAGTCAAGGGCTGTTGTCGAGCTTCTCGTGTGTATCTTTCCTGTGCCCTTTTCGAACCTCCACTAACATGTGGATCTCCAACGATAGTTCGCACTTTGCGTTGAATTTCCAGAGGTCGCTGTTGATTTTCTCCTTTCGCACCACCGTTCTGCCTTATGTACTGCCGTAATCGCCCTTCTCTGATTAATTTCTTGATCTCATCCTTTAAGACGTAGCAATCGTTGGTGTGATGTCCAATATCATTATGATATCGACAGAACTTGTTGGGATCACGTCTCGCTCTATCCCATTTTATCGGCTCTAGCTGACGATATTGCTCTTGCTAATTTGTGACCAAATAAATATGCTCTATGGGTGCATTCAGCTCGGTATAATTATTAAATCTTAGGGAAGCTCTTGGAATCTCTTGTTTCTTCTACTGAGACTGCTTTTCAGTCGGTTGCTCATTCTTCCTCTTTTTCAACTTCTTGTTGTTGCTATTGGTTGTGGTCGTATCTTTGGTCACATCTTTTCCTCTTTCCTTCTTCGTTTTATGAAGATTTTTGCGTGAAGATTCTACCCTGAGATGTCGACCAACTCTCCGATAGAAGTCTTCAAGAGTCCTGCATTCTCACTCTAACAACTCCTCCCAGAGTTTAGTATCTAGTCGCACTCCAGCTATCATTAGAGTTAAGACTCCTCTTTCAGGTAGGTTGTTGATCTTAGCCAGCTCTGAGGAAAAGCGAGTAAGGTAAGATCACAGAGTCTCCTCTGGACCTTGTCGAATAGCAAGCAGACTGATTAATAAGACAGTAAAGTTCTTTACAACCTGGAATTGTCTCAAGAATGCGGTTTGAAGCTGCTACCAGGACGAGATCGAATCAGGCTAAAGTCCTCAGAACCACTTTTTTGCTGCACCTATGAGAGTTAAGCAAAGCACCTACAACGTGCGAGGTCATCGACCCAATGAAGCTCCATTAGGTCGCTGAAGTGATCTATATGGTCCTGCGGATCAGTTTTTCCATCAAACGCGTTTATAGTAGGTAGTTTGAATCTAACAGGTAATGCAGCAGCTCGAACTTTCTCGTTGAATAGTGATTGATGATATCCATCTGCGATCTCATCGTCCCATCCAACAAGTGTATCTAATGCGATCCTCAAATTATGAACATCAATATGAGGAGGAAGCGCATTATCTCTTGCTGGTAGTAAAGGTGGCCTTTGATCACTGTTATCAGGATGTAAGGCAGGTTGATTAGGCAGGATCTGCTGCGACTTTTGTGAAGACTCAATTGAAATAGTTCGACGAAATGATGTTCAGTCATAATGATGTGATGCGGATCGCTCATGACTATCTCTTTGATGTCGTTGTTCTAGATGTTGTCTTAGGTTAACAGAATTCTTCCTTGAATCCTGCTAATCCGTTCGAAGACACTTCTCAATTGACGATTCTGTCCATTTCTTGGATCACGATTGGTGGGGGCTCTCCGAGAGGGTGGTCCACGATCGCAGTCTGTGCTCGAACTTCTGGTACCAGACTCCTATGGTATATCTACGACCTTTCCTTTTCCCTTGGAAGTGCGATTTGCATGGTGCTCCTGATGAGTCCTAGGCTGGTCGCGATTTTCTACTTTTTAAATCTGAATTCCTCTTTCGGGTCGTCGAGCAAGAAGATCTCTGGGACATTCGTGCTGTGGTAGAGTCACCATTTGTCTTTCAGCAAGTCACCGTAGAGAATCATTGATCTGGTAGGTGATTTGCTGAAGGTTCGTAAGAGCATCCTTCGTGCGATCTTGTCTCTGAACAATATTTTCTCCTGGTGTAGTCACGGCAGGTTGATCTTGAGTAGGATCGACCTGTGTAGCAGCAATACTCTGAGGTTGACTTTGGCTGACTCCAGCACTTCTAGTGGTATTTCTAGTATCTGCATTGTTGAAGAAGCGAAATTGATAAACTCTTTACTGGAATAGCCCTCCTTCTAGCACCAATTGTTGACGAAGGTTTTGTCAATGATTAATTTTATGAATTCGATATGTGACTTGTGTGTATAAAGTAAAAAGACAAGAATTTTACAGTGGTTCAGCTCCAAAAAAGATGAGCCTACGTCCATTGTTCTTCACTATTTTCTAGAGAATTATAAAAGTTTCTCTAAGTTTCAAGGTGAGAACAAAGAGAGAATTACACAGAGAGTGTATAGTGATGTGATTGTAAGATGATCTAAATTATGAGATTAAGCCCCCTTTATATAGAGGTGATGATGGCTCAATATTTTCTAATTGTATAAATGGGAAAGTACATGATCAAAAAAATACAATTTCTGGTAATAATACAAACTAAGTAACAACTTAAATAGAATTGATTGCTTAATTTTTCTCCTCAATCGTTGACTTTCCTTCTTTAGCATTGACCAATATGTAGATTTAACATCGCACAACAGTTGCCATTTGTTTCCGTACCATCATTGATCATGAAGGAGTTTATATATAAAAACTGCTATGCAAAAATGGCTTCCTACCTAGTTTTTAGCCAATTATCGAACCAAGAGCTGGGACTCATATTGTTAATTTTATAGAAAGTCAACACCTTGTTACCTTTCACAAAATTCATGTGCCTAAAAGAAGCTAAGTATTGGTGCTCAGCTCACGTGCTATTAATTAAACACACCTCATAATGTCATACGCATAAATGAAATATACAATCAAGTTCTCTGTCTTAATTATGTTAAACAAAAACAAAGAAAGTAGAAGAAATTGAGACATATACACACTGGTAACCATCTTACTCACTAGTAGTATTTTTTTTTTAATTTTTTTCTTTATTAAAGATAGAGAATAGCGTAGTCAAATAATTTTGGGCTGATTTTTTCTCTATTTTAATTAATAAGAGGAAGTAACGATATATATACATGCACATGGCCTATAGTTGATTTGGTTCATAAATTAAGAACGAAAACAGTTGTGGAATTGTAGCTGGCTGTATTCACTGAAGACATGCATGATTTTTATTTTTTTGCTACTCTAGAGACAAGTATTACAATTGAATACTACCGAGAATAGTTAAACTAAGCTCTGACTTTTTGGAGCACATGGGTATATCAAATCATCTTTATAGCTTAGTATTATGTATTTAGGGCATGGATGTAGTCCGCTTAGGAGACCAGTCCTGTTCATGTTTTGACCAACACAGGTCATATTTTGGCCAACATAGATTAGTCAAAATATGATATGTGTTGGCCAAAACACAATTAATATATACTATAAAAAAAGTGTAATTACCGGTAAGTAAAGATCGGGATTTGGTGGGGAGAGAATATTAAGAGAAGAATCATATATGGAATGCCCAAAAGAGGAAAATTTCAATAAAAAAAAAAAATCCAAATAATGATTGACATAAGAACTTGCCATGCAAGGCAATGGTTCTTGTCATGTCCTTCTCAATGTCTCTCGCTTCTCTGCCTGCAATTTCAGCAATATGTTTGAAAAGAGAAATAAGTGTTTTAAAAGAGATTCTCCCTTTATTCCTCTGCCACACCCAAGTGAAAGAGAGAGAGAGTTCATGTGTTTACATTTCCTTCCCACTTTTTTATTTTGTCTTCTCTATTTCTCTTTTAAATTTTTTCTTATGCACAAATGTATGGTCACATCTGCTACTTTGCTAGAGTTCTTCCTTTTTTTTTTAAGAGAGAGAAAAAAAAAAGAAAAAAAGCTGAGGGATTTAAGTGGGTGGAGTAGGATCAGAATATGAATTATATTGTTTCTGCTGGCATGGATTATGATTCTTCTTTCCCATCACTGTCTCGTGTTCCTGTATATATTGATATAAGAGAATCCTACCAACGCTTGCAATATTTGATGATGAAAATTAGTGTTATAATTTGCTTGTACTTCATCATATTTGATTTTTGTATCAAATCCTTGAAAAGAAAATAACATCAGCCCGCATATAATGACGTATTACTTCTGAGTACTTCTATATAAATAAAGTTTTAGGCCTTTATTTTAGCTCATAAATTGTGAGCATTATATGTGGTTTTAGAGTAGTTTGAGTTCATTTGGATAAAGTTGATTAAGACAAATTAGACACAAGATCAATTGAATTTTTGGAAGTATATATTTATTCTTACCGTGTATGCAATGTGTAATGGCCGTACCAACTACCATCCTATTACTAAAAGAAAAGGAAAGGACGCAAAAGCATGCTTAGATACTCTTAAATTTCAACCCTAAGTTATCGTATGCAGTGCTACAATGTATGTTCTATTGTTCTATCTAATCTAATGATTCTATTATCATCACTACGATGTCAGATTAGCTAGTAAACTAAATTTTAATGAAGTACTACTACTCATGATGTATTGTTAGCAATTCTTTTTGGCAAGAAATTTGTCAGAGGTAAATTATTAAGGACTAGAACAATTATTAGAAGATAATAGAGATTTTAATAATTATTTCAAATTTTTAATACCAATATATGTGACATGTAAATTATCAGTACTATTCAATTGGTGCATTAGAACTTATATAAATGAATTTAAAGGACAAAAAACTTGGTGGGATGGTAAGCGCACTCATCTTCCATGCAAGAAGTCGTGGCTTCATATCCGTTTATCATTCTAGGTCATCTGGTACACTACCCTCCCTATAACTCTCGTAACAGAAAATACAAGAACCAGAATATTGCTCTCTCTCTCTTTCTCTCTCTCATTCTATTTCTTTTATATCATAAAGATGTGTATATATATATATATATATATAAATATATGCACCTTTCTAATTCCGTCCATATCAAAGAATGTGCTCCGGGGAATAATCCAAACTTTGTGGGCATTGATGCAATCATACAGAAGTTAGCTTTGAGGTTGCTTTCCTATAAATGAACTTTTCACAGATATTCTCCATCGCAGCATCAATTCTGCTCATCTTTTGTAGACATTATTGAAAGCAGCATCCTCCACTGTAGGGTACATATTATTGCTTTGTCCGCCAAATTTTTATCCCCCCAAAAGGAAAATGAATACAAGACACGATCGATCGATCCATCCATCCTCGTAGATAATCTGGAAAACGAATTTTTTTTCATTAAAAAAAAAAGTTCTTTCAAAAAATGAGAAAACTTAGTAATAGTAATGGAGCACAAAAAGTGATATGGCATAGAACATTACCGGCCTAAAAGGGAAAAAGCTAACCGTGCTACTACTGGCTATTGAAGCTTCGAGAGATAGAAAGCCCATGATATTGGCATATGTGTACAAATGGTCCAGTTTGTCCCAAATTTTCTTTAGCCATAATTGGTAGAGCAAGTTGGGCATCCTTGCAAAAAAGCATATATATTTGGAGAGAAGCAACCCTATGTGCATCTATCTCCATCGTCTTTAGGTATTCCTTTTAGTATTTAAAAAAGGTGGTGAATCCATTCCTCTTTAATCTGCAACTTAAACATACTTAATCATAAGGACTTTAGCTGTAATAAAATTCCCCATTAAACAACAAGGTGAAATTTATATTAAATAGCACAGTAAACAACGATTTACTGAAATTATTTGTTAGTCAGCCACGCTGCCTCTCAAATATAATCACGTTACGTAGTATTTATATAATAGGAAGACATGAAAGGAAGCATAAAAGTGAAAAGATAAATCTTCTAGCAAAAACAAAGTAGAAGAGATTGAGATATAAAATGTATACATACTATTGACGATCTTAATTACTAGTTTTTCTTTTTTTTTTTTTTTTTTTTTTCATTATCAAAGATAGAAGATAGCGTACTCAAAATAATTTTAGACCCATTTTAAATACATAGAATATCATTATCTCAAAGTGAATTATCTGACCATTGCAGTAGTTCGAGCTCAAACTAGACACGAAAAGAAGTTTGAATCTAGTTGGCGAAGCAGGCAGTGCGAGCATATTTTATGTCGACGTGGCACAAATTTCTGCCAGATGGTAAATGTTAACGCATTCAGAAGAGCTTAGGGGCCCACTGACACTTGGGGCTAACCCTTGCGAGTTGCGAATAGTACTAAGCTGGAAGGCTCGTGGAGCCCCTAACATTGCTCCATTGCATTTTGGAGTATACACTGAACAGAACGAATAACCCAAACCCAAAAATCCATTATTTTGATGTTCTGCATTTTCTGATTCGTCTACGTGATTACCAAATTTTTCCAGCTGGAAGAGGCCACGACCCGGATCAGCCCAAAAATAACTAAATAAAAGAGCATGTGCTACAATTTGCCTAAGCTGGGGAGGTTGTCGAAGTACCTCGAATTTTCCATAATCACAAGGCGTAGACAATCCTCCAGTACCAAGAGATTCAAGCTGCAAGTAATTGCAAATTATAGTCATGTCAGATAATGGTATCGATTAGTTTAGTTGCTGGTTTAAAAGGTTTAACCAATACGAACTCCATTCTATCAACAAAGAAAAGAAAGGAGGGAAGTAGCTCCATCGAAGAACGACTACTTCACCTTCACGTTTTGTCAAACGAAAGGTGTCCAATGCCATATCCCACTCTTACCTACATGGTATAACCTTGTTGATGCAGAAATCTTGATCAACACCGTGGATAGGGTTCGACCACGGTAGAGAGACTGGTCGGAAGAGATTGAAACCCTGCGAGAAAAAAGGAGAACTTGGCTAGGACATGGTATAGGACGCTTTCCGATGCTAAGGTGAGTTTGTGGTATCGATCGAGATTTCTGCATCAATATACCTGGCAAAGTTACAGTTACTTACATAGATGACTAAATGGTATTAGCTGAATTCTAAAGGAAGTGTTTTTCCCAAAGATATGCTTAGTCGTAGTTCACTGACAAAACAATTACTGTATTGTCATATTTTTGAATAACATGAGCTTCTAGCTGTTTACAGTTAGAAAGAATAGAATGTCCAACGAAATTGAATCTACCCCTATGTTATTATAAAGATTGGACATATTCTATACTATAGAAAGTGAAAAAAAAAATAAAATAAAATAAAAACGAGATGCTTTAGAGAACATATAATTGTACAAAATAAAAAATTAATAGACTTGAAGAAAATCGGAATACTGCCCCATCCATTCCAGTTTAAACTGCTTGAATTGCAGTAGTCTTGCCCTCACTCAAATCTGACCCACTAACTGGAGCATTTGAATGAAATGCTGACTGCCTTGAAGGCTCTCCCAGCAATTTTAAGGAGAGTGGTGAAGGCTCTCTGTGGCCTCTCTCAGCCTCTCCTAGACTGAGTTGAGACATGCCAACTAGTTCGTCAACATTAACAGGTTCCTTAGCAACGATTGGGATCGGCTTTAGGACCTGATGATGAGGTGTCTCAGCAATCCTCTCTTCCAGAGGGGCTGCACTTGGTGGCCACAGTGGAAAAGGGACAGGCATGTAAGCTGGAAAGAATCCAGGAACCATGGGGCGGAACCCATTTGATCCAATCATGGGTTCATTAGCTTCTTCAGTTTTTGCCTCATGAGTAGCTTCCATGGGTTCGAATTCTGACTGGAGAGAGAGATTTAATGACGGTAGTGAATTCGCATTATCAGGTTCCATTTTGTTAAAAGAAGGCAGCAAATCTTCTTCTGGAACTGGTGGATGATCTGAGACCTGTCAAATGAATAATAACTAATTCATCTATCCAAAAGAATAACTAATTGTTTAACCATTCGGTACATTACTGAAATCAACTCCATAATGGGCTATAGTACATGCTAATTATATCTTAGACTCTTATATTTTGAGTCATTAAGCAAAAATAAGAGAAACAATAACTGATTCTCAACAATTCATCATGTTATAAAATGAAGATAACCGGCCCTAAAATTATAATGAGTCTTCTGCTAAATATACTTTTTCTTCCAGATAGTATGGGAAGCAATATCTAGATCATGTGATTAGTTCACAGGAAGTGCAAAAACAATATAAAGAAGCAAAGACAAACCATATCAGGAACCATGTCAAAAAGGCTGGAGCGTCTCTTTCTTCGGGTAGCATTAGTCTGCCGTATAAAATACTTCTGGGCATGGCTTGCCACTTGGGTAGGAGTTCTAGAAACTACATAATTTCGAGCTATTCCACGCCAGTCCCCTTTCCCCAATTTTTGGAGACCAATTAAAAACAATCGATGCTCCTCTTCTGTCCATGGGACACCTGGAAGGAAGAAAAAGTGAAAAAATTAAAACCATTAATAATGGAAACAACTATGCTTTATGCAGATACTTACAAAACAGAACTACATACTAACTGCCACTAAATCTCTATCATTTACATGGGCAGCATCTAGGCTAGAATGCTACAAAACACAGCACGGCAAGCCATAGAAATTCATCTAAAGTTCTGACTTTTCATCAGAACTGTATTATGGTCAAGAAATTGTTAAACGAATGCCAGTTGAATTTCCTACTCTGTTAGCAACAAAAGTAATTTACAAGTTCTCAAAAAAAAACAAAAGAAAAAAATCTACTTCAAAAACTAGTACATTAGTAAGGTACTTTAATCCTCATAAGAATCGAACTATACGCAACCACCAACCTTGTACAAATGTCCAAGAAATCTTCAACAAAAAGTTAAAAGGCAAATCCCAACATGTAGTATTTCAAATATGCAGCTCAAATATCAGCAAATTCGGCTTCTTTCTCCTCAAAATAATCAGCTGACCTGGGTAGTTCACAGAATAAGTACACAACAGTGGTTCCTCGAGCTTGACCAGAAATCACAAGTTAATCTTCCCGACTTTCAACGTCAAGATTAACTTCAAGGAGCTGAACTTATTCAGCACTATAGAGATTACGCCACCCGAGAAAAAAAATGCTCAAAAATGCTCAGACATTAAAAGACTTGAGCTTCAGTCAATCATCCCCAAAACATTGACGGGAACTAAACATAACTCACTTGCAACATCAGTACTTATCATGAGGATGCTCCACATATGTCAGCTACATCATTTTCTATAAATTAAAATTCCCATCTGATAGGGTACTTCTCACTAAATTTGCAGAATGCAAGTTCCGATCATGTAACAATCCGTAGCTTAAGCTTTTACAGATATAGAAGAAGCAAATATGACTACTACTTCATGTCAATATCAAAAGTTATACATATATAGCTCCAACAATTCTTATATTCTATGACTCTATCCATAAATGTGAGAACTTGAGGATTTGAACAATATAAAGTCTAATTAATAGATTTAATTATAACGGGCCCATGCAAAATAAATAAATAAATAAAAGGAATAATGGGAATAACACCCAGAAAACGAAAACAGATTATTTTCTTAAATTACTAAAAACAACAAAATTTTCTGCAAGCAAATAAATACAACAAATGGAAAAATATTCAATCAAAACGAAAACCTACCTAAAAACAGCAAAACATTTCTAACTTCCAATTTAAATTTAAGCAAAACTTACACCGAAAGACAGAAATTTATACCAAATATTTGCAGTAAATAATTTAACAGATATATATTTTTTACGCCATAAGATCAGAAAAAAATAAGTGAAATACTCAAAGTAGATCATAAAGAGAAACTATAACTCATTAATAAACTTGCCAAAAACAGAGAAAAATTCCAAATCAACAAATATTTAAGATAATTCACTTATACAAATCCAATTTGGGAAAGAAAAAAAATCAATTATTATTATTATTATTATTATTATTATTTAAAATGAGCTGAAGAAAACATATAAGAAATAACAATATACCTTTCTTACGTTCACCACGGCGATTGGCGGAGCAAGAGGCGTGTGCCGGGTCGTCGGACAAGTAGCCGTCGGGTTCGTGGTGCGGGTCGGACGAGGGTGATTCCGGGTTGGGCGACCCGGCTGCGGACGACGACGAGTGGTAGTGCGCCGACAAATTCCCCATGCTGGCGCTCTTCTTGATGATCGAGCCGTCGATGAGCCTCACGCCGAAAAGCTTCAAGCCGCCGCCGCCTCCGGAGCCGGAGCCAGTGCCCCCGCCACGCGAGGGGCACGTGCGGGAGTTGTGGCCGTTATTGCTGCAGTGCGAGCACCGCCGAGTCATCGCTTCTGACTCGGCCGGGTCAGCTTCTCCGAGTTTATTAGAGTCAGGAGATCAGAGGGGAGATATGGGTAGATGATTGTGTTGCTTTGGTGGTTTTGTGTGAGAGAGAGTAAAATATAGAGAGACGGATATATCTGGCATCGCAGGGGTATTTTAGGGAATGCAAGTTTTGCGAGGATTAAGGTGGCTTAGAAGAAGCCGGTGGTACGTTAGCTGGGTCTTGTTTTATGTTAAATTATCTTTCTGTCCTTTCCGAGGATAACGTCTTCGTATAGGATTTTTTTCTTTTTTTTTTTTGTTTGAAAGGGTCTTTGAATAGTAAGGCCCGTTTGGTTCGCCCATTCGAATGGGTGCATTTAAATAGAAATTTTAGAATGAATTATAATTGGAATGAGAGAATATTTGAATGAAAAAATATTAGAATGAGTTGTAATTAAAATGAGAGCATTGGAATGGACCATTCAAAAACACCTCCTCCCTTCCATTTTTATCTAAGACACAAAAAACCATTCTAATAATTGATGTGACTGATGAACCATTTAAATAGAAAAACTGAATTGTTGAAACAAACACCCATTCCAAAAGACCATTTGAATAGAAAATTTGGAGTTGTTGAAACAAACACCCATTCAAATTTCCATTCCAAAGGAATGGAATGGTAGAAACTAACGGGGCCTTTGTTATTTTTTGATAATTGTATAGTTTTGTTATTTCTACTATTGATTATTATTCTTGGTGTCAGTTATTTTTCTTTTCTTATTTTGCAATTGGGTTCCTTTGTCTATTGTTTGTTTTATGAGGAGAACAAGGTTAAGCTCAAACGGAGTATGAACCTAGGACTTTTTAGCCCTTTGGTTCTTTATATGGCTTATCTTAAAGTCAAGAAATTACCCAAAAAGTCCTATAGTTGAGATGAGATTTGGTTTTTTTATTTTTTTGGTAATTTAATAATGGTGAAGCATATACTTGATCTTGATACTATTCTAATAATGATAGAGATCAATTTTAAACAAAACAATTCAGTAGAGGAAATATGTCTTATATTTGTCATTTTGTATTTGACTTCTCATTAAGTGTCTTGTATGTGTCATTCTTGATTTCATTGTTCCTTATATTTATCATGATTCATGCTTATTTATGGTATAGTGTCTAATTAGTTTAAGCTCTGTATAAAATTGGGAACATGCGAAAATTACTAAAAGAGTAACAACGTCATCTGTGGAAAAAAAAAAGAAAAATCCAACATTTAACCCTTGTTGTAAACGTTCTGAATCTGAACTATGGATCTTCCCACCAGATTAATTTGACTCGAGAATGCCTAGTACTTAAGATTGAAAGGCCAAAAGGCAGGTAGAAGCGTAGAACAAAATCTTAGGATCTTACATGTGCTTGTGTTATATATTAAACTTGATTAACAATAGAGGTATATGGACAAAGATGTCATTTGAGTTTAGGATAACACGTTAAGATCCGGATAAGAGCATTTTTCTTAGGTTATTTATGAAAACATATGGTTTGGAGATGAACACGAGTGCAAACTTTATCCAAAATATGAAAATAACAGAAAGAGAGTGGATATGTTATAAAATTGGGCATCTTATAGTGATTATTGGAATTTGGACTGCTCATTGGATTTTTATTTTTTTAATTTTTTTTTTCAAGGAAACAGTCTTGGAAGGGTGGCATGTTCAAAGTAGAATTTTATTTAGGGGGGAAAAAAGATTCAAACTATGAATATCTCAAAGAGAAGTGAAAGTTTGAGTTAGGTCCTTTCCTAAACCTTTATACCCAAAAAAAAACAAAAAAAAACTCTATTTTTTTTAAGCTGAATAATAGATCCCTTATATGTATTTTGGAAAAAAATGGACTTACTGATTTGTGAAAATAAGGGAATGCCTGGTTTCATGTAGTATATGAAATTTTTTGATGTAATAGGTAATGACCATGTCATTTAATACCCGACAAAACTAAATTTTAAAAATTGTCATGTACTATCTTACGGGGCATGTTTACATTTAGTAATTCCTAATGAAAAGAATTGTAATGGGAAAGAGTTGAAGAAAAATGAAAAAAAAAAAAAGAGTCATCTATTTTCAATTTAAATAATTATGCGATTGCTTCCCTAAAATTTATGCTTTATATGGGTAAATAAACACATAAATGGATGAGAAAAAAAAAATATTTTCCTAATTTCCATGGTTGGTTCAGTACGGATTACTAATATGGCCTGAAGAAGGAAATTTTTTTTGCTATAGAATATTGCCATAGAAAAAAGACAATAGATGTAACTTTTATTCTACATTTTTTTATGGGTACTATTGACTTTTATTCTACAGTTGAGCAAATATTGGACGCGTCTACAGTAGGGGCGCCTCTACATAGAGCCCTATCTATTCACCGTTGGATGAGAATCTGTATATAAATAGATTCTCCACAGATTCCCGTTATTCCCCACAGATTCCCATCCAACGATAATTAAGGCATGACCCTA
>JXTC01000104.1:307297-364766 GCA_002914845.1 Trema orientale
CAACTGTAAAAAAAAAAAAAAAAAAAAAAAACAAAAACAAAAGAAAAGAAAAACTTGATGACTTCGAAAATTTTGACCCATACAAGTCTATCATGAATGACATATTAATACTCTTAACTTAAGAATTAAATTTAGATCCGATCATCCAAAACATTAGAGACTTATATCTTGTTCATTCCAACTATATTGTGCATAAATTTGAATAAGATGCTAAATAATCAGAGATTGAGAATAAACAATCTATTTCACAATACAATAACCAGAAGAAGCAATCAGATACACTAGTGACCACGTTCAACGGTTGACGGCCAATCACGTGGGTATGCTACATAGAGAGATTTAATTTGTCATACGCATACTTTAAAGAATTTTATTTTATGTATCATAGGTTTGGATTGGATAAAAGATAAATGTTGACTTGTACGGACACGTGAAAATGTGGGGTGGGTCACTTTCGTATATCACACGTGGCCACACATGCTTTGAAAAATAAGAAGATAGAATGGATGAAGCAAAGTCAAGATTTGCAGACTTTAATGATATATCTCCTTTTTTTTTTTTGCTTATCTCTGAGGTAACACACAGCCACCCATTTTATCCTTTCCACGCATATTTTTTATTTTTTAAAGAGAAGAACCGAAAAAAAAAAAAAAAAACGTTATCTTGGATATGCACTTCCTGGAATCTGTGAGTAAATTTATGATATAAATAATAAAATGTCGCAGATATATATTTTTTATAAGCTTATATTTTTCGTTTTCTTTTGGGTGTGAACGTGGGTTGGAATACTTTGCTGCCAATAACCCATGTGCACGTGGTGCTTGGAAGACTAATTGTGTATAAAGTGAATGTAAAATTGATGCTTATTAGCAATAGCTTACAGTAAATTCTTTTTTACTAATGTTAGGACACTAATTTCTGCATTAAAATTATGCACGGACTGATGTCACAAATTAATTTAATATGATTTTAATCACATATAATACGGAATTCTGATAGCTGCCCTTTCCAAATGTGTTTAGTGGTCTGCTCAGTGCTAAGGATGCAGAATGTGTTGCATTAGCGCATAGCCTTTATTGGGCTCAGGATGTTTTTGTGCCTCTTGACACAGTGGAGTCTCTGATGCTTTAGGAGTAGTGCAAGCTTATAACAAATTTTGTAAATCAAGATCTCTTTTTACGAATTTGATGCTTGATGTTTATGTTCTTTTATCTAATTTTTCAGGAATACTTCTTAATTATGTAAATCGTGACGCTAACAAAACAACACTCTATCTACTTAGAGGTGCTTTAAGAATAGATGATGAATTTGTTTGGATTGAATAAGTCCCTTAATTTGTTAAGTTTGTTATACTTAAAAATTAATTTATCTTACTAACAGATTTTGTTTCATTTAAAAAAAATCACATATTAATATTATCTAAAAAGATTTAAAATCACATACCACTTCCAAAAAAAAAAAAATATACATATATTTGATTCGCGTACTGATTAGCGTGTATTACAATACAAGGTCTTAGCATAATTAGGAACGTTGGTGTTACACATACCTTTCCGGCACATAAAGCATTTTCCTTCAATCACTACTATTTCATTAAAAAATAATCAAATTTATAGAAGCATTATACTTTATTTCTTTATAAATCTAATTTGTTGAGTGCACATTAATTGGATAGTATTGTTTTTTATGTGATTGTATAAAAAGTAGATTCTTCTTCTTCTTCTTTTTTTTTAATTTCATATGCCGCAGGATCACATTAAAAATGAGTATATAATGGAGTGTTTAAAGTAATTATCACAGTAGGGAAAAAAAAAAAGAAAAAAAAAAGATGCTAAATTCACGTCAATTGTGCTAATTACATTGATTATCACCAAGGGAAGCAATAAGATAGAGGCATGGAACCGCCGCTCGTGACCACAGCTATGAAACATATCCGATACTACTGTTCCACGTGGTTGGCAATTAAAATTACAATTAAAATATAAAAATCCAACTTTTACTTTCCCTTTTTTAATTTAGAGCGCGTCTACAGTAGGGGCGCCCCTACGTAGGGCCCTGTCTATTCACCGTTGGATGAGAATCTGTATATAAATAGATTCTCCACAGATTCCCGTTATTCCCCACAGATTCCCATCCAACGATAATTAAGGCATGACCCTACGTAGGGACGCCCCTACCGTAGCCATCCCCATTTAAAAAAAAAAAAAAAAAGAAAGAGAGAGGGGCCACCGCCCCTCTGGGCCCATTGTCGCTTTTATATCAGATTTGACAAGTCTCTTTACAATAAGTAAATTTAGCTTTTTTTTTAACAGAGAAATTCATTATTTAAAGTCGATTAACACAATAATAACGAAAGAAAAACATTAAAAAACAGATATATCATCCAGTTCTTTTAGCTGCCTTTCAGAAAATAAAAAATTAAGCAGTTCGTTAATCAATTTTTAAAAATAAAACAAATCAGTAAAGAGTGTTTTCACAGATAACTAAAGTTAAATTAAAGGGGATGGCTACGGTAGGGGCGTCCCTACGTAGGGTCATGCCTTAATTATCGTTGGATGGGAATCTGTGGGGAATAACAGGAATCTGTGGAGAATCTATTTATATACAGATTCCCATCCAACGGTGAATAGACAAGGCCCTACGCAGGGGCGCCCCTACTGTAGACGCGCCCTTTTTAAATTATACTTTTAATTTTAGTTTTATAAAAAATTTGAATTTTGTCCTTTATTTGTCCCTCTAAATTCTTATAATTCTAATTTTTGCCCTTATTTTATAAAAATATTTCAATAGTATTCCTAATATGACTAACTAATTTTTTTTTTTTAAATTTCTGAATTTTACTTATATTATTTTGAAATACTAAATTTTACCCATATTTTGGATAGTTTTTCTTTGGCCTCACTTTAAATAATTTTTTTAATTCTATATTAGTCTATATTAACAATGGTTTTTTAAAATTAGCAAAAAAAAAAAAAAGAAAATTAGTGTATGTCCCCGTAAAAAAATTTTCTGACTCCGTCACTGTATATGTAATTAAAAAAAAATAATATTATGATCCACAAATTATATAAAAGACTTTTGAGTTTGATTTTGTTTTTTGTTTTTTTGTTTTTTTATTTTTTTGTTTTTTTTTTGGATTTTGGAGAGTTGTTTTTTTATGTCGTCTATTTGAAGTTATTAGTACTATTGCTTCACATGCCCCTATCAATACTCTTCCAAAAGGAGGGGAGGGAGAACTGGGGAAGGCCTCTATCTATGCGTTCAGTTAGCTACATATATATATATATGGGTATATGTATATATAGAATCCAACATTCAATGTAATTCCTTAATAATTTGTCTTCTTTTGCTGGAGAAAAACACAATGACACACACATACTGATAAGTGAAGATCCCCAAAGATGTGGACAGGCCGTGCACAAATTTCCTGCAAAGTTATGATTTCCTTAACAAGATAATGACCCCATATGGGGTCTTCGTGATGGATTTGCATGGTTTGATTGTTGACTATTTAGATATATCTCACTCTAAATACACAACACATGATTTTATTCAATTTTTTTTTTTAAAAAAAAACCGAAAATTCCCATATGGATACGGGATGCAAATGAATGAAAAAAATTGATTTTATAAAAGTGTAGAGAATAGGAGAAACATATTTGAACGAAAAAGAGTAAAAATGAATCGATTTTTTAATAGTAGAAAATTATAAGAAGAAAATTTTGAAAGAAATTAAAATTGAATATATGTAGCATAGGGTGAAGTTCTTGGAATAAAACCGGGGTAGTTGGGACTTGGAAAAACTTGGAGTGGAGAGGTAGACGTGTCTTTTTCTTTTTGGTTCGATAAATTATGGTCAAAGTAGGAGTTGCTGCGAGGAAGTACAACACGCAAACGTTTATCAAGAGCAAAGCTTCCAACAAAATATTCTTGTGCGTGGAAAGTGTGACCAAATTTGGAGTCGGCCCCGTAATGTGGGGGTTGTCATATTAGACATTTTTACACAAAGAGAACGGACGACAAGAAGAAAAGAATTTGACACAAAGCCATCACGTGGCTACGTGTAGGTGTACGACCATGACAGTCTAACACACCGCTACGCAAAGAGTGTTAATATCATTTCATTTTTTTAACAGGAAAATTATTATTAAAATATCTTCTGTTTTTGAAGAAAATGTGAATTTTTTTTTTGTGTTTTTGTTAATTCAAAATAAGTATTTTTTATTTAACAAAAATTATTACTAAAATATCTCATATTTTAAAAAAGTATGAAAAAATCTTTGTATTATTGAAAATTTAAAATAAATACGTTTTATTTGAATTATTATATCATTTACTACTTTTGACCAGCCAAAGACTTAAAAAAAAATTAGTAAAATTAATATTTTATCCCTTATTATATTAATTTAAGGCACAAATCACACTTGAAAAATAAAGGAATAGAGAATACATATGGTCTGAAAAAAAAAATCTTCCCTCCATAGTTGCAACACAAGTCTAAACAAGAATAAAAAAATCTAAAATTTTTGGAAATTTTTGTCACTTTCGAAATTTTCAAAAATTTTAAATATCTGTTTTCTTTTCTAAATTTGTGCCACAACAATGGAGAGAAGAGTTTTTTTTTTTTTTTTTTTTTTTTCTTTTTAAAGAGGTTTTAGACCATGTATATTTTCTTTTCCTTCATTTTCAAGTGTGGTGTATTTCTTAAAATAACATAATATGGGTGAAATATTAATTTTACTAATTTTTTTAAAGTCTTTGACCAGTCAAATATAGCAAATGATAATTCAAATAAAAAGTATTTATTTTGAATTTTTAATAATATAAGGATTTTTTTTCACACTTTTTTAAAACAAAAGATATTTTAATGATAATTTTCGTTAAATAGAAGTTATTTATTTTGAATTTCCAAAAACACAGAATTTTTTTCACATTTTTTAAAACATAGAGTATTTTAGTGATAATTTTTCTTTTTAGTACTTGGTCTTTCTTCCTCTTATTTGTTACGTGGACTAAAAAATAAAAATAAAAAAATTATCATTTCTCTAATAACATTAAGGGCCTACTATTTCTTTTTTTTTTTAATTTTTTAAATAGGCCTTAATTAGTGACTTCCACTTATTACAAATTAAAGAAAAATAACTAACGCACTTAGGAGTTGAACTCTCGACATAGTACCCAATCTCCACCCCACCTCACTGCACACTGAGCTAGCCGCAGTGGCCCATATTAAGGGCCTGCTTGAATACAATTTTGTTTTCTGTTTAAATAAATACAAATTTATAATTTTTTTTTTTGAAAAACATGCGTGGTGACGTTGTTTTTATTTTCTGTTTAACAAAATTGTAAGCAAATTTTTTTAAAGATAATGGAAGTGAGAATTTTTCACTTCCAAAATTTTTTTGAACAAAAGGTAAAACTAGAAAGTGATATTTTTTAAATAAATTTTTTAAAGTGGTAGTATTGTAAATAAACTTTTAAATGTGATTTTTTTGGAAAAAAATATTAAAAAAGGTAATTTCATATATGATATTTTTCTAAATAAATTATTAAAAATGATATTTTTCTAATTAACTTCTATAGTAACAAAGCATATTTTTTGTTTTTTGTTTTTTAAAAACTAAAAGTGATTTGTTGGGTTACCAAACAAGATTTATACTTTTAAAATTTAAAAACATAAACAATTTTTTTTTTTAATTTTTGTAAACAAAAAAAAAACAAAAAAATTGAAAATATATCCAAGCATGTGTCAAATAATAAGAGGAGAGAGTGATGGATTTTTATCTCAACTCGTTGCTACTTGTTAGAATATATATATATATATATGGGTTTAGTTTAAATGGTTACAACAATATTTACCCATGGATGGTTACAATGGTTTAAGCCGTTAGATCTAATATCCTACGGTAGTGATTAGTTTAGTGGTTGGCCAAAAAAATTTAATGCTATTTATTACTATCAAAAAAATTTAATGCTATCACTACTTTTTTTAGTATCCATTCATGGTCACAAAAAAATTGTAACCATTGAGAAGTCTTCCATATATATATATATATAGTCAATTAAACTGCTTCTTGTTGAAGAACATCCTTGAACCTCCTTTAATATAGACTAATATTAGCCCCTCATCAAAAAAATGTGAACTCCGTCTCTCGAAACTTCGAATCTAAACATCATATTTGGAGTAGAAAAAAAAAGAACGGCTTCTTTCTAAATTTTTGGTAATTAAATCGTCATCCTTTTGAATAGATTTATATAAAACAATGTGCATGCCACCTAGCATAAGACGAAGGTCTTTCACTGGCCGTCACTTTTTCCGACTTAAAACTTATGATTGGGTTCAAATTAGGAATAACAACAGGGCGGATCGGACACAGTTTTTAATTACTATCTATATCTCCGAAGGTCAATTGTAATACATACCCACCCCATTAACTATTCTTTTAGATGTGGGGAGGGAATAACCAACAAAGAAAAATCATGCTCACTCATTACCCATTGATAGACAAAATAAGAAAAAAAAATTAAGATAAAAATGCTAATTTTTTTTATAATTGACAAAAATTAAATACAATAATATACGAAATAATTTTCAAACTCTAAAATTTAAATATACATAAGTACATATAACTCTCTAAAATTATTATTTTACCAAAGACATACGAATATAAGTAATGTAAAATTAAATAAATATGTATGTATAATAATTTTTTTATATGAATATATATAAATACATATACATATTGGGGCGGGTACAGAGTGGATTATGCTAATACCGTTCCCGCACCATACCCGTATATTAATGGTATGATTATTCTCTGCTCCGATCACTTTCCTCGCTTGAGCAGTTTTTTCTTTCTCTGTTTGGATCAGATAACCACGAATGCCCATAACTATGAGATATATTGCGATCCCTAGTTCAAATCCTACCATCCTCTAAATTTTACCATTATTTTACTCCTTATTTCTTATTTTCTTTATTTTTTTTCCGTTTTTCATTTATTTATTTCTCCTTTTCTTCTTTTTTATTTCATTTCCTTTCCTCTTTCTTAATTCTTTTTCTCCTTTTCACTTTCTTTTTAAAAACAATTAAATGAACTACAAACTTTTTTTTCCTTTCCCTCCATTTTAATTCTTTTTTTGGTTCACTTTTTTTCTTTATTTTTTTTTCATTTTTTCATTTCTCCTTTTCTTCTATTTCATTTCATTTCTTTTTTTTTTTCCTTCTCGATTTTTTTTTTCTTTCACTTTTTTTTTTAAAAAAAAAATTAATTCACAACTTAGTTTCTAGTTGTTAACTAAATTAGTTTCTAATTTCTAAAAATAATATACTGCCAGATTGGCTTTATAATAGAAATCAATTTAGTTTTAGTTTCAAGAATAGCCATTGACCATTTCCACAAAAAAAAAAAAAAAAAAAACAGCTTATAACCAATTTGGTTTTAACCACTTCCTCAAAAATAAAAAGAACTATTTTTTTTTGCCTTCTTATTTTTTTTAGAGACTTAAGACACTACTTTTTTCCTTTGCAAAATTACTACAGGTAACCATCTTAGCAAAAATAAGTACGTAATGTATGGTAACTTTATCATTTCTTGGGTTTTTGATTACTCTTTTATGGTAAATAATTTGGTTATTAGTTTTTAAGAAATAATTATGTTCCTAATTTCTAAATTCTATTAACCAATCTTGTTACCATTTTCTAAAAATAATATTATCCAAATTAGTTTCTTGTTAATAGTAAAAAAAATACATGAGAAACCAATTTGGTTTCTTACCTAAGAAACTGATTTGGTTTCTGAGTTCAAAAATAATATTACTAATAGATTGATTTTTAGAAACCAATTTGATTTTTTATTTCAAGAGTAGCTACTAATAATTTTTTCGGAAAAAAAAAGAAAAAAAAAAAGAAAGTCAGTAACCAATTTTGTTTCTTAGTTACCTGAGAAACCAATCAGGTTCCTGATTTACAAAAAAGAATATTCTTAATAGATTGATTTCTGATTACTAGTAAAAACTAGTATGGTTTTTTTGCTTCAAGAGCAACTAGTAATAATTTCTTATTTTTTCTGTTTTTTTTTTTTCAAAAAAGCCAGAAACTAATTTGATTTCTTAGTTACCGGAGAAACCAATATGGTTTCTAGTTTCCAAAAACAATATTACTAATAGATTAGTTTCTGATTACCGGTAAAAACTAATATGAATTTTTTTTTATTTTAAGAATAGTTAGTAACAATTTCCTAAATTATAAAAAAAAAATAATTTCGTTTCTTAGTTAAATTAGTTTCTCAAGTAAATAAGTAATCTAGTTTCTTAGTTACCTGAGAAACTACTCGGGATTCTGACTTCTAAAAAAAATATTATTAACAGATTGGTTTCTAGTTACTATTAAAAACCAATATGGTTTTTTTTATTTCAAGAGTAGCTAGTAACAATTTCCTAAGTTCTTTTTTTAAAAAAAATTCAGAAACCAATTTGGTTTCTCAAAATTAGTTTCTCATGTAACTAAGAAACCAGATTGGTTTCTCTGGATAATTTGATGACTGGTTTCTCAGCAATCCGGTTCCTTAGTTACGTGAGTAACTGATCTTATTTCCAAGAAACTAATCTGGTTTCTTAGTTACCTGAGAAACTAATCTGATTTCTAGATTCCAAAAATAATATTACTGACAGATTGGTTTCTGCTTAACAGTAAAAATTAATATGGCTTTTTTGTTTCAAGAGTAGCTAGTAAAAATTTCCTTTTTTTTCTTTTAAAAAAGGAAAGAAACCAATTTGGTTTCTCAGTCGAGAAACCAGGTTCTCTGTAATTTGGTTTCTTAATTATATGAGAAACTAATCTAGTTTCTTAGTTACCTGAAAAACTAATATGGTTTTTAGTTTCCAAAAAGAATATTACTAATATATTGATTTCTGGTTACCAATATAAACTAATATAGCTTTTTTTGTTTCAAGAGTAGCTATGGATAATTTAATAATATTTTTAGAGAAAACAAAGGCCAGAAACTAATTTGGTTTCCCAGTTATCTGAGAAATTAAATTGATTTGTAATTGAGAAATCAATTAAAAACCAATTTAGTTTCTTAGTTACTTGAGAAACCAATCTGGTTTCTTAGCAATCTAGTTTCTTAGTTACTTGAGAAACTAATATGATTTCTGGTTTCCAAAAAGAATATTACTAATAGATTAGTTTCTAGTTACCAGTAAAAATCAAAATAGATTTTTTGTTTCAAGAGTAGCTAGTAACAATTTCCTAATATTTCTTTTTTAATAAAAAAAATTCATAAACCAATTTGGTTTTTAAGTAACATGAGAAACAAAATTTCTTTGGATAAATAAAAAACTAATCTGGTTTCTTAGTTACCTGAGAAATCTAAATGGTTTCTGGATTCCAAAAATAGTATTACTAACAGATTGGTTTCAGGTTACCAGTAAAACTAATGTGGCTTTTTTTTGTTTGAAGAGTAACTAGTAATAATTTCTTAATTTTTTTAAAAAAGGCCAGAAACCAATATGGTTTCTTAATTACCTAGGAAACCAAAGCTGGTTTCTTAGTTACCTGAGAAACCAATCTAGTTTCTGGTTTTCAAAAAGAATATTACTAACAAATTGGTTTTTGGATTTCGGTAAAATTCAATATGATTTTTTTGTTTCAAGAGTAGCTAGTAACAATTTCCTAATTTTTGTTTTTTTTAAAAGGCCAGAAACCAAATTGGTTTCACAGGTAACTGAGAAACTAAATTTAGTTTCTCAGCAATCTGGCTTTTTAGTTATTTGAGAAACTAATATGGTTTATGGATTCCGAAAACAATATTACTGATATATTAGTTTCTGGTTACTAGTAAAAATTAATATGGTTTCTTTTTTTTTATTTTTTTATTTCAAGGGTAGCTAGTAATAATTTTCTAATTTCTTTTTTTTTTTTAAAAAAGCCAGAAATCAATTTGGTTTCTCAAGTAAATAAGAAACCAAAAACTAATGTGATTTCTTAGTTACTAAAACCAATCTTGTTTCTTAGCAATTTTATTTCTTAGTTATCTCAGAAACCAATATGGTTTCTAAGGAACCAATATGGTTTCTTTGTTACTTGAAAAATCAATTTAGTTTCTTGTTTCCAAAAAAAAAAAATATTACTAACAGATTGATTTTTGATTACCAGTAAAAACTAATATGGCTTTCTTGTTTCAAGAGTAGCTAGTAACAATTCCTTTTTTTTAAAATAAAAAAATGCCAGAAACTAATTTGTTTTCTCAATTCGGATGGCAACATCTAGCTTGGGGTTGTCTGAAGATCAATTCAGATGTTGCTTTGAATAATAGCCAATAAGTTGTTGGTTTAGGGGGCATTATTCGTGATTAGGAGGGGATGATTATGGCTTATTTCGTAGTTAGAAGGAATAGTCTGGTTCCTGTGGAAGTGGCTGAACTTCTTGCTATTCAGGAGGCTTTAAAGTTTGATATAGCGAGCAGCTGGGTGATTTCGGATGTAGAAAGTGACTCTCTTAAGGTAGTTCAAGCTATCTCTTCCAGTCAGTTGTTGCTCTATATGCTAATATTATTTCTAATATTTTTCAACTGTTTTCTCAGGTTAATTGCGGCAGTTGTCACTTTGTTCCTCATTCAAGAAATAATGTGGCCCACGTGTTAGCCAAAGTTGCTTATAACTCATCCAGAGATATGTTCTGGATTGATTGTAGTCTTATTTTGCTTTCAAGTTATGTACTCTTTGATTTGAGTGATTAATAAATCTTGATCTTTTTATGGGGAAAAAAGTCTAAAAACAACACTAAAAATTCCCACTTTTGAATTCCCCAATAACAATTAACACAAAAACTTCAATTATGATCTCATTTTATAAATTGAATATCTTTACAAGTACGACCTAGTCTATTTCGAGCATGCAAAGAGTCCTTAGCCTAAATGTTGTGTTGTTGTCTCTAATTCAAAAGGAGTCTTTGGCCTCACTTCCTGAATTTATTCTCACTTGCCACAAGTGAGAGTCTTGACAATACCATGACCCGAAGGAGCTTCCGCTATTTGTCACTCAATCCTGTCTTATACTCTTGTATCATCATATTTCATACTGCCAACAAAAAAACATCTAGCACATTAAACTTCTATAAACCAAATATACCCAAGTCATGACAATACAAACATGAAAAAGCCATATTTGATAGCAATCATAAAAGTAAAGTTTGTCAAACTTATTGCTATCATGCAAGTGCATGTCCCTAAATTTATTTATTGCTATCATGCAAGTGCATGTCCCTAAATTTATTTATTGCTATCATGCAAGTGCATGTCCCTAAATTTATTAATTGATAAACGTGAATACACACAAATATAAGTTTCTTTACCCTTTAAATATATTACTTATGTCATGTTCTGGTAATAATTTTACTCATTAAGGAAGTGCATTGCATACGTATTTTCATTAAAAAATTATAACGGTCATACTTCAACTATTTGAATTATCTGCCATTAATTTTTTGACAAGTGATAAATTATCAAGAGAATGCAATAAATGAAACTTTGAAATCAATGATCTAATCTGTATTGGCAGTGAAAATTTATAATATCAATGAGTACTCTATGATTGAAATGAATCCCATTTTAGATCATCATTATTAATATAGTATCAAATACCTTCAAAATGTGATACCGCACACCGAAAAAAAAAGACTAGTGGATAAAAATATCATTAAGGAAATATATCAAATAGAAGTATGGCATTATGAAAAGCATAGTTAAAAGAATGCAAAAAAGAACTAAAGCACAGTATTAGGAGAGTCTTCTTCAATAGCAATGGAGGTTTCTCTCGTTGCATTGGGGAAAATCTTAGGCGATTATCGTCACAAGAGAATGGGGATTCGAATTCGGAGCCTTTTTCGGTTGATTGGATTGAAATAACCACTCCTAGCTTCTAGGATCTGTTAGAAATCAGATTTCTCTAAAATTTATTGCTTACCTCAAGAACTCAAGAACTCGAAGAAAGTTGTCCTTGACCAAAGATTTGAGGCCATGGTTATAGAGGCCATGGACGTGAGTGACGAACTCCGAACTGACAGAAAGATCTCCGGCACCATGGAGAAGCATCTTGGCAGGACTCGACGATTTATTAGATGGCGTCGTGAGTGAGTATCCAAAATCTCAGAATTGAAAGCCAATCCTCCATTGCTACTACGAGAAAAGCTCTTCGCGCCGTGTAATCCTATTTCTAAAAAGCACCATATGAAAATAAATAAAATCAGAAGATCACATTTATTGCAATATTTTATAAAAGCCAGTACTGAGTGTCTTTTTCCCAAAATTCTAAATTGATTTAGAAAAATATTACTTTTAAAAAAGTTATAAAAATAAGATCTTCAATAAGTATTAAGAAAAATACCACTTTCTCTTCAAAATTAGTATTTTTAAATGGTACTTCGAGGTAACCAATCTAGTTACTTAAGGTAACCGGTCAAGTTATCTGAGGTAACTTGATTGATTACTCCAAGTATCATCAATTAATAAACATTAGTATTTTTCTAAATATTTTTAAAAGTAGTATTTTTATAATTAAAATCCTATATTTTTCAATCAATTTCAGAATCCAAAATTTTCAAGTTTTTTTGAAAAATTATCATAAAAAATTAAAATTTCTCCAAAAAAAAAGGGTTTTGGACACTTATACCTATCTTTTTAAAAATAATACCAAAAATACGATCTCCAAAAAATAATTAAAATTCCGTACGACCTTTGTTGGTATTTTTCTAAATACTTCAGCTAAAAAATACGGTGGTATTTTCGTAATTTTTACTATCTTTTTCAAAAACAGTCTTTTTGCTCTCCATTTGGGTATGCGCTGCGAGTTGTAAGTCTCCTCCTTCCACTCCACACTTCTCTCAACATTTCAGTTCTATTGCTCTACTGCTTCTAAGAAAAACAGATTAACGTAATCGAAGTTAAACACAGATTTCTATATTTTCGATTTCATTTGCAGTTCTTGCATTTTCTCCCCTTCCAAACAAGTTTTTTTTTTTTGCTTGTATTTCGTTATGGGTACTCCTTTAAATCACTTGGCTTGAATACTTTTTCTCTTTCTAGTTTCCAATTTGAATGATTTTGAGCTTCTGAACTTGCAGTTCTTGCATTTTTTCCCCTTCCAAACTAATTTGGTTTCTTTTTAACAGAATACCCTATGGGTAAGTAAGTCGAAAGGAGCCACAAAGGTTTCCTGAAAACCAGTTTAGTTTCCTTTTAGCAGAATGCCCTATAGGTAAGTAAATCACAGAAAACCACAAAGGTTTCCTTTTAGCAGAATGCCCTGTACGTAAGTAAATCATAGGAAACCACAAAGGTTTCTTGGAAACTAGTTCAGTTTCCTTTTAGTGGAATGCACTGTACGTAAGTAAATCATAGAAAACCATAAAGGTTTCCTTTTAGCGGAATACCATGTACGTAAGTAAATTAGAATAAATCAAAAATGGTTCCTGGAAACTAGTTTGGTTTCTTTTTAGTAGAATGCCAAATAACAAAGGTTTCTTAGAAACCGAATTGGTTTCCTTCCAACGGAATATCCTGTATATAAGTAAATCACAGGAAACCACAAAAGTTTTCTAAAAATTAGTTTGGTTTCCAATTAGTAGAATGTCCTGTATGTAAGTAAATCACAGGACAAGTTTGGTTTTCTTTTAGCGGAGTGCCATATACATAAGTAAATCACAAAAAACCCCTAGAGTAATAAAATACCCGAAATGCTCTTAGAGTAACTAAAATAGTAATAAAATTAATAAATATAGTAAAATACCCATATAATTCACAAAATATCCAAAATGTCCCTAGACTAATAAAATACCCAAAATTTCCTTGTAGTAACTAAAAAACTCATAAAATTAAAAAACATAATAAAATACCCGTATATTTAACAAAATACCTAAAATGCCCCTAGAAGTAATGAAATAACCAAAATGCCCCTAGAGTAGATAAAAAACTCATAAAAGTAAAAAATATAATAAAATACCCATATAATTCACAAAATACCCAAAATACCCCAAGAGTAATGAAATACCGAAAATGCTCTTATAGTAAGTAAAATACTCGAATATCTACTCTTAAAAAACCCAAAATTCCTTTATTAAATCATGAACACTAGAATGGCCACAACACGTAAACTTGTTTTGTATGTTCTTGATCATAACAATTAGAGTTATTCAATTGTGATCATCAAGACCATTCCAAACGAGTTGATATGTCATGACAAAGGTTGTAGTCACAATCATAATGTGTACATTTATTTATATACATAGTGACTTTAATACATGCATGTATTATTTCTTAGAAACCAGTTTGATTTCCTTTTAATAGAATCCTCTGTATGTAAGTAAATCACAGGAAACCACAAAGATTTCAAGAAAACTAGTTTAGTTTTATTTTAGCAGAATGCATTGTACGTAAGAAAATCACAATAAACTACAAAGGTTTCTTAGAATCTGTATGGTTACCTTTTAGTAGAATACTTTCTATGTAAGTAAATCACAGAAAACCGCAAAAACATAGCAAATTAATTTTATATGGTCAAATCTTGCCAACTAAGTTAAATACATTGTAACCAATTATCTACAAAATCAATTAGCAATCGTTGAGAAGCTCAGAATATATATCCTCTGTTAAGGAACCTTGACATGACAAGAACAAAATGTAGATAGTAACACCAAATCCAAACCACTTGATTCTATCCATGAACTACAAAGTTGATGTCCATAAACTTCCAGCCAAAGACCTATCTCAAATTTTGCTCAATCATTGCATGATTCTTTAACTCGATGTAATATGTTATAATTAGAAGCCTAGGTACCATAATATGGGTTATATAGTAGAAATCCCCCTAAAAATATAACTTGTTCAAGAGGTATCCATGACAAACATAAAGAGTACAAAGCTTCCCTTCTGATTCTTGAACGAATCCACAAAAACCATAGTTTTCTCTCTTTTTTTTTCCATGGCACTAAATGGATTAAATAAAATAATGACAATAAAAAGAATTTGACACATTAGCGATTTTACTTCTCACTAATTTCTACGACATTTTTTCAGCTAAAGGAAACATATTCAATAATGGATATATGGGGAGAAAAAAAGAAAAGGCGAATAGATAGACTATACAAATCATAACCAGATGAAAGTCTTGCCATTCTTAGAATCGTAGATCCTGCCTCTGATGATGCAAACTTCTGGAAACTTGCTTCGCTTGGCTTAGTAGGACTGATCCACATTCTAGGTGTCTTTGCTCTTCTTGTTCCAACCAGAAGAGACCCACGTTTCCGAACCAGAGCTTGAAGCAACAATCATAGTGGACATCGTCACTCTCAAAAAGAATAAAAAATGGAAAAAGATTAGATGAAATCACAGTAATCTCTCTCTCACTCGATTAGTGCCGAGCTCCTCAGATCTGAGTGACAAATGAGAGGAAGAGAGGGAAAAATAAAATGAGAAGTGGCATTTTTCAGATATAGATCGTATACATTTTCAGTTATAGATCGTACAAAAAATAATATTTTTCTCCGCACCGTATTTCTGGTATAATTTATCAAAAAGTAGTACTTCCTGTTTTTTTTCCAAAAAAAAAAAAACCTCTTGTTAGGTTAGGATGAGCTTGTATTGGCCTGTTGGGTTATAAGTTGGCAGACCTAATACTAAACCGTGAAGCAATTTGTGAAAGTTACAACTAATAAGCGTTTTTCTTTTTTGGGAAATTGGGTCAAATGCCCCTTCTTGATAGTTGATTTTAGCCACTACAACCGTCTTCAAATTTTTTCGCTAAAACCACCCCTTTTAAATAAAAGTTTTATACAATGACATATATGACCCTGTAGGTTAAAAAAAAAAAAGAAAATTAAAAAAAACAAAAATACCCATAACTCTTTCTTCTTCATTGTGACCTGCCTCCCATCTCTCACTCCAACTCCTATCTCAATCCATCTATGATCTCAATAGAACTGGTCATTTCCACCTCACACTCCTCGGAATCCGTCGAAACCACGCCAATCGTAATCCATCGAACACACCCCATCAGCACTCATGATTATTTTTTTGTAGATTAAAAGTTGTTTTCTAGTAGGACTTGAAACTATAGTGAAAAATAGAAAGTTTTTGATCATTTTTTGAGCTTAAAAAGCTGTAAACAGGTTAATGGATTGTAAAACGATGAGATCCACTACGAAGAAGAAACCCAGATCGGGATAGACATGAGTGTCTAGTTTCTAGATAATTTGTCTAGAACTCGACGAAGTGTACATTATCGAGTACGCTTAACAGTATTGTCGAATCTTATCTCAATAATTATACATCTGGGCTCTCGACACTACATTGACATTACTAGACACAGCTATCGATCCATGGGCCAATTATAGTCGTCCAGGCGCTAGACACTATCTCGACTATACTAAACACATTGTCTATCATTCTCGACAGTACAGTAGGGTGACTAGACATCAATGTCGAGATAATTTCTTAAGTATAAAAAAGTTGCTCGACATCACAGTCGTGTGGCTCGACATGGTGTCTAGAAAGATCGATAATTATGTCTAGACACTAGATACTATTTTCTAGCAATTAAAGTCACATGTCTAACTATTCGAAACACATGTTTAGTAACTAAAGACACATGCCTTTCTATTGGAAATATATGTCTAGTAACTAAAGAAACATGTCTAGCCATTAGAATCACATGTCTAGCCATAAGAAAGCTAGTATCAAGTAGATGGACAACCTGTCTGGAAAGCTCGACAGTAGTGTCTTTCAAATAGACAATTTGTCTAGAAAGCTAGACAATGGTATCTACCCGATAGACAGTTTGTCTGGAAAGTTAGACAAAAGTGTATATCATATAGACAATATATCTGGAAAGCTAAACAACTTATCTATATCAGCTAGACAACATATCTGGAAAGATCGACAACTCATATCTAATAGATCGATAATAATGTCAGGTGATTAGATGCCCTGTCTAACATAGTAAAATGTCCTCAAAATCTTAAGAAAATCCATGAACATGAACACATAATAAACTTGGGCATATTATATTAAAATATGTTTTTCAATATACAACCAATCAGTGTTCAGCCTAACAAACTAGCGAGATAAGTTTTACCCTAAACCCTGTGGATCCCAATCTCTGTTATAAATTTCACAAGCCATCTTCTTCTGGAAAAGACTAATATTATCATCATTAACTCTGAAAAAGTCGAGTCCATTTATTATTATTTTTTTCTGGAATAGACCAATATTATCATCATTAACTCTAAAAAAGTCGAGTCCATTTATTATTTTATATTTGCTAATATATATTTCTTTCTTTCTTTTACAATTTATTTTTTGTTGAGATATGTCATCAACACTTATAATCACATTATATGATGGTGTGTGAGATAAGGATGACGATTCCTAGAATTGAAATAGAAAGAGACAATGATTAAGATGCACTAGATACTAAGTATAGTGAAATAAAGTATTGATCATTGTCTCTTTCCATTCAAATAATACCTGAACACTGATTGGTTGTATATTGAAAAACATGTTTTAGTATTATATAGCCAAGTTTATTATGCGTTCAGGTTCATTGATTTTCTTAAGATTTTGAGGACATTTTACTATGTTAGACTTGGTGTCTAGCCACTTGACACTGTTGTCGATCTTTTCAGACATGTTGTCTATCTGATAGACATAAGTTGTCTAACTTTCCTGACATGTTGTCTATATAATAAATATTTTTTTCTAGCTTTCTGACAAGCTGTCTATTGGGTAGACACTTTTGTCTAGTTTTCCAGACAAGCTGTCTATTGGATAGACACTATTGTCTAGCTTTCAAGACGAGTTATCTATCTAGTAGATACTATTGCCGAGCTTTCCAGACAGGTTATGCATTTGCTAGACACTAACTATAATGAAATAAATGTAATATAAACCAAATTAAATACAATATAATTACAAAATTAGTAAGTTTTGTAAACTTAGTCACTACTTTGTTCATTACTATTAGAAACTTAGTCACTACTATAATGAAAATATATCACCATTACTATTGGAGACTTTGTCACAACTTTGTTCTTTAGAATTATAAACTCAATAACTAAGTATAATGTATAATAAGTACATTAAATTAGAAAATTAATGAGTTTTGAATTATCATTACTACTATAATGAAAATATGCCACCATTATTATTTGAAACTTAGTCACAACTTTGTTCTTTCTAATTACAAACTCAATAACTAAGTGTAATGAGTAATAAATATATTAAATTATAAAATTAGTGAGTTCTAAATTATCATCACTACTAAATAAAAATATGTCACCATTACTATTAGAAACTTAGTTACAACTTTGTTCTTTCCAAAGAAGGAGTCTAGCTATTAGATACAAGTTGTTGATCTTTCCAGATGTGTTATCTATCTGATATACATGAGTTGTCTAACTTTCCAAATATGTTGTCTATGTGATAAATACTCTTGTTTAGCTTTCTAGATAAGCTGTGTATCGGGTCGATACTTTTGTCTAGCTTTCCAGACAAGCTGTCTATCGGGTAAACACTATTATCTAGCTTTCCAGACAAGTGGTCTATCGGATAGATACTATTATCTACTCCTCTTTCTTGTCATCATCACCACAACCACCACCACCACTACCACCACTGCTACCATTATCATCGTTTGTGTCATCTTCCTCCCTCCCCCTCCCCCCCATAACACATATCATCATTATTTCTCTTAGATTTATTATGTCATCAAGCCCTGAAATAAATACTTTGTCACAAGCTTCCTTTTCCGACTTTCTTACTAATGTCACACATAGTGGGATATTGTCTTTCTTCTGCTAAAAAATGAAAGCCATCACATCTCTATCTTTTTTTTTTCCTAACAACTATTGGAATAATATATATTATTACATTTGGATTGTAACACAATTCTATGTCAAAGATATTCTTGTCGATTTCTGTACTTTCATATATCTCATCTACCAGCTGGTTGAAAGTTATGTTTTGTTTGACCACAATACATCTTGATCGTTGTCTCTTTCCTTTCCAATTTCAAGAACCTTCATTCTTTTCCCAAACGTCATCATATAATATGATTATGAGTGTTAATGACATATCTGAACAATAAATAAAGTACAAAAGAAAGGAAGAAATATATATTAGTAAACATAAAATACTAAATTTAGTTAGGTTTCACATGTGTTAGTGGCTAGACATATATTTCTAATAGCTAAACATGTGTCTTTAGTTGCTAAAAATGTGTTTTTAGAGAATAGACATGTGTTTCAAGTGGCTAGACATGTTTCTTTAGTGTCTAGACAACAGTGTCTACTGTCTAGACAAAATTATCAATCTCTCCAGACAGAATGTTTAGTCACTTGATTCCACTGTCGAGAATGATAGACAATGTGTCTAGTATAGTCAAGATAATGTCTAGCACCTGGACGATAATCGTTGGTCTATGGTTCGACAGTCGTGTCTAGAATTGTCTATGTAGTGTCGAGAGCCTAGATATGCAAGTGTTGAGACAAGACTCGACAATATTGTCAAACGTAGTCGATAATGTATAATTTGTCAAGTTTTAAATAAGCTGTCTAGAAAATAGACAGATCTGTCTATCCCGATCTGGATTTTTTTTACAGTGGATCTCGCTGTTTTACAACCCATTTTCTAGATTACATCTTTTCAAACTCAAAAAATGACCAAAAGATTTCTATTTTTCACTATAGTTTTAAATTCTACTGAAAAATAACTTTTAATCTACTAATCAAACTTATATTAACAAAGAAAGATTTTTTAGAAATGTAATTTCTATTCGCTTCATTAGAAACTTGAACCTTGAAGTAGGAAAATAGTCGAAGAGGAAAGTATAATGACGAGTAGGACCACGTTCTTCTTGACCGTTAAGTGACGAAAAAATCGCTTTTTTCTGCCAGTGTCTTCATATTTTCAGCTGAAATGGGGTAAAAAAGTGAGGAAAAAAAGGTAGAAGGAGAAGAAGAAGACGAGAAAAGAGAAAAAAGAAAATATCCTCTCGAATAATCTAGTGACATGTACTAACATACTATCAAGGGTATATTAGTCTTCACAATCAATATTTTACTTAAAAAGTGTAACCACACAAAAATTATGAAAAGGGGTATACTTTCTTAAAATCACTTTCTGCAAAGAACCCCTTTTTGGGTTATATTTCACAAATATCCTTTTTTTTTTTTTTACCAATACTCTTTTTTTTTTTTTCCCTTTTTCTTGAAATAACCAATACCAAGTTACATTTTATTATAAAATATGTGTGATATATATAATTTTTATCCTACATTTTTTTTTTGAACATCTCCCCTCTCACACACTCACACACATTCCTAAGAGTCCTAGACCAATTGAGGCTATAATTTTTATTTTATATTTCATGTATAAAATACTTGTGGTGTATATTTTTCTAAAAATTAATTTTCATGAAATATAAAGAAATGGATATCTATGTGAATATATTTTTTAAAAAAGGTAGTTATGTACTTTTCCTAGCCCTGAAGTTGCTGGGACTATAAAAGGCTCTTTAGGAGAATGACAGAATTTTAGAACTAATTAAAAATACAACAGCCATAGTAAGTGTCCATATACGTGAAATATAGTTTATTTTATTTTTTATAGGTAGATGATCAAATATGGGCTTGTTTGGATACACTTTATAACATCCTAGTTTAACTATATTGTCATATACAGTCAAACTATGAAGTATTATTCTTTCTCAAACTATATCTTTAGTTTTATAAAAAGGTGGATAAATTTGAACTTTGTAAAACCTTTAAACAAAGTAACTGCATGACATTTCTTGTTAAAAGTGTCTTTACAAAATGTACAATCAAACGAGATTTTCACTAGTCTATTTTGCTATCAGCAGTAGTATTTACATCACACTAAAATATCTCAAAACAAAAATATCGTCCAGAGGTCAAGCTCGTCTACATCTGTATGATCATGGAGACAAAATGCAATCTAGGCAATCAGCTACTCAATACCAAAGTGTGCCACTTCATCTGCATCACAAGACTAAAATGTGCTAAAGCTCAGTAAGTAAAAACTATGCATGCTTATGTATACTTTAAAATCTCATCAAGTTCCCATTGTACACTTTTCTTTCTTAAACATTTAAGTCCATGCATTTTCTTTAAAAAAAAAACTCAAAGTTGGGCCCCTTAGTACATTGCTAGTCCCGTAAATCAATAGGTCGTGATAAAATTGGGCGGAAACTCTGGAGAAGAGTAAAAATAAGGTGCGACTGTCATGTGAGATTTTTGAAAACTCCTTACCTCGTCAAAGAGGCATCTCACACCGTGCTAATATTGTCTCGCTTCAACGTGACATATCATAAGATCCGCAAGTCCCGCTTCAACGTGAGAGTTTGCATTAACAGACTTACCTACCTAGCTCCGACAGACTAGCAATTACCATTAAAACTTATCTTATAATATTGGTACAATGATACTCACTTTTAAATATTCTGTAATGAAATTTTCAATTTGTATACAAGACGTGCCATGCACATGCCATTTCATAACTTTCAAGAATAAGTAAGTTTCACATAATGACATCTCCTATGTAATTCTCGTGACGCAGTTGTAAGTCTTTACTTACCTCGTATCTTGAATAGAAATTAATAGTGGAAAGAGTCAATATCCTCTAGAAACTAGTGTGCTAATCACCTGTCATAAATTACTGTTATTCAAGATGCACATTTTGTCAAAAGAATGCATTAAGATACTTGAACAAGACCGAAATTACGACTTTCACTAAATTAGGAAACTTGATCATAAAATGACTCGGAAGTATATAAATCACTTAAGGTACTCGGTAGTCAATAACTAGCATAGAAAAACTGTTCAAAAGTATTAAAATATGAATACTAGTTCATTAATACAAAAATGATCTAAAATGGCATATAATTTTGTGAAAACTAGTCCAACTGCCTCTAAATGGTGCTATTTCATTTTAAAAATATTTGGACAGTATTTCTTCTATTTCTAGGACATTCCCACATCTTTTAAATCATGATTTAAGACCTGCAATAAAAATAAACAAGCTAATTCCCACATATACACATTAAAGAGGATCACTTAGAATGACATAAGCACACTTGAACTCTTTCTCGGTTTAAACAAAGTTTAAAACTACTTTTACACTTGTACGTCATTGCAAACAGCCATCAAATGAGTGTAATAAATAATAGGATCAGTAAAATATACACTCCAAGTTTAAGAAATTAGATTACAAATATAGAAAACTTAATCGATTGCACATAAAAATACTTAACTCTATAAATAGCGAACTTTGGGATTTTAGGTCTAACTTTAATCCTCCACTTAAATTTTATATTTTCAGTAATATATAAAGGTTCTTAGGACCATTATTCATCAAATAATAGCTTTGGTTTAAGAGCTAAAACAAAAAAAATTCACTACAAATTCAAAATCCCATCTAAACCTTACCTTGACTAGTTTGAGTCTTTGCTAGACTAATTGACTTTTTGCCTTCTATCTCCACCAAACTGATTCCCAAGGCTTAGAAATAGATTTTTGGACTTAAGAGGACCTGAAAGAACCATTATTTAAGTAGGAACAAGTGGAGAATTGAAATTAAAGAACAAGACCTAGGAAGAAGAACTAGTAGAATTACTTTGACTAGTTTTGGTCTATCTTGCTTTCTAGAGCTCCAACTTGAGTTCTACCACTTGAAAACTCTTGGATATAGCTAAGAGGAGTTGAGAGAAGTATAAAAATGAGTTGAAGAGTTTCAGGTCGTGGTTGGAGAGAAAGAGAAAGAAAATGACCAGATTTAGTCTAAAATAAACACTTAATGGCTAAGAAAAGACTTAACTTAAATTCTGGGGGTATTTTTAGTATTTTATACTTTACTTTAAATTCTGGGGGTATTTTTAGTATTTTATACTTTACTTTCCATGTCTCTCACTTTAAATCATCCTTAGCTTACTCATCACGTTACTAGTCATTCCCATACACCCAAGTGTAGACAAAGTTGGTGAATCCTAGCTTAGAAAGTGAAAACTAGTCATACTTTGACCTATAATCCCATGTGACAGGTCTTGTTGTAATCTGGTGAAACCTGGCCCCATAACCAATCATTAAATATAAGAATAAGTCAATTAGACTCTAATTATTAATGCAAACATAGTATTAGCACTCAATTATTAGAATACACAAAAATGACATTACGCGATTAAGCTGAATCTAAACTAGTTTAGTGCAATGAAACATAAATAAGTGTCGTGAATGCTACCTCGTGCTTACCTGGAGCCGACAAATAAAATACTATAAATGAGTCCTAGACATTGAATTAAAGCTACTTGACGTGTTAAATATACAGTGAATTCGGCTCCATGAAGCGTGAAAATTGCATTTTACCAAAAAATTACTATTTCACCAAGTTATCAACAAACATGATCTTAATGCATGTGCACATAGTATTGCCTTCATAAATATATTCTTTGTTCTTTTAGCACACCGAGCTCTTTCTCTGAGGGTATTGAACTTTTACACTGTATCGAGACACTTCAACAATCATTAGTATAATAACATGTATGTAAATGCACATAACATGAGGAATGAGTATGTTACTATGAAAGTGGTATTAGTGACTCCTAGATACTTAATATGTAATTGGAATATGTTTATTATTGACTTAGTATGCATTTGAGAATCTTGAGCACCACAATTCTTCCCTCGTTATAAAATTTTATCCTCAAAATTTGCTTACCCAAATAAGTGTGGGTACTTAGTTTTCATCTCTTCTTCTCTTTCCCATGTGGCCTCTTCTATTTCATTGTTCTTTCACAATACTTTGACTTAAGGGATTTTCTTGTTTCTAAGTTCTTTTTTATTTGTATCCAAAATCTTTACTGGATGTTTCTCGTAACTCACGTCTTGACTTAGCTCCAATTGCTCATAATTCGAAATATGTGAAGGATTTGAAATATACCTTCTTAACATAGAGACATGAAATACATTGTGTACGTTCGACAATGAAGGTGGCAAAGCAAGTCTATAGGCAACTTCTCCAACTTTGTTGAGTATCTTGAAAGGACCTACATATCTGGGACTTAGTTTTCCTTTCTTCCCAAACCTCACTATTCCTTTTATGGGAGCAACCTTCGGGAATATTTTATCTCTGATGTTAAATTCTAGTTTTTTTCTTTGAGGATCTGAATAACGTTTCTGTCTACTTTGAGCAGATAGTATCCTTTTTCGAATCTTTTCTACTGCCTCATTTGTCTCTCTTATCAGTTCTGGACCAAGAAATTTTCTCTCCTATCTCATCTCAATGAATAGGAGATCTGTACTTTCTTCTAACCAATACTTCATATGGGGGCATTTCAATGGAAGCTTGGTAACTGTTATTGTAAGCAAATTCAATAAGTGGCAAGTATTTGCTCCTAGATCTATAGAAATCCAACACACAATGTCTCAGCATGTCTTCAAGGGTCTGTACAGTTCTCTCTGATTACCCATCCATATGAGGATAAAAAGCTGTACTAAATACTAATTTTGTACCCATTGCCTCTTGAACACTCTTCCAAAATTTCAATCTAGAATCTCGGTCAGAAATGATAACTTTTAGAGCACCATGTAACTTCATAATCTCCTGGACATATAACCAAGCAAACTGGTCCGAGTTATAGGTCATTTTAACTGGAAGGAAATGAGCTTATTTGGTATATCTATCCACAATCACCCAAATAGCATCATGTCCCTTAGTTATCTTAGGAAGTTCAACAACAAGATCCATAGCAATCTCTTTCTATTTCCATTGGGGTATGTTCAAAACTTTAATTTCCCAGTGGGTCTTTGATGTTTAACTTTAACTTGCTGGCACATGAGACACTGCTCTACAAACTCAACCACATCTTTCTTCATACCAGGCCACTAGTAATATATCTTCAAGTCTCTATATATCTTTGTAGTACCAGGATGCATAGAGTAGGGAGTGGTATGAGCTTCCATCAATATCTCCTTTCTGACAATTCTACCAGGTATATATAATCTATTTCTATATCTGATTACACCATCACTAAAAATCTGGAAGGCCACCTCCTTTCCGGATTCTATCTTACTCTTTAAATTCATCAAATAGGGATTCGTATTCTAGCCTTGTTTGATATTCTCTAAAATTATTGCGCAGAATAAGAGCTGCTAATCTTTCTGTTAAACCTGTAGGCACAATCTCCAACTCTAACTTATGTAAATCCTTTAAGAGATACTTCATATCAACATACTCAACAGTAATAGTAGCCAATGAATTTCTGCTTAGAGCATCAGCAATCACATTGGCTTTTCCTGGATGAAAGTTAATCTCACAGTCATAGTCTTTCACTAGTTCAAGCCATCTTCTTTGTCTCATATTCAGTTCTTTTTAGGTAAAGAAGTACTTGAGACTCTTGTGATCTGTATAGATCCCACATTTCTCCCCATAAAGATAGTGTCTCCAAATTTTCAGCACAAAAATAACTGCTTCTAGCTCTAAATCGCGAGTAGGATACTTCTTTTCATATTCCTTCAATTGTCTAGAGGTATAAACAATGACTTTGCCATTTTGTATCAAAACACATCCTAAACCATTCTTCAAGGCATTACTGTAAATAACAAATCCTCCTGATCCAGATGGTATTGAAAGTATAGTGGCTGTTACCAAATGATGCTTCAATTCCTCAAAACTCTTTTCATAATTTCCGTTCCATTGAAACTTTACATTCTTCCTCGTTAAATGAGTCAGTAGAAAAGCCAGCTTTGAGAACCCTTCAACAAAATGTCTATAATAACCAGTCAATCCCAAGAAACTATAAATCTTTGAAACATTTGTAGGTCTTGGTCAATTACTCATAGCTTCAACTTTCATTGGATCCACAAAAATACTATTTTCAGAAATCATATGACCAAGGAAGATAACTTTTTCTAATCAGAATTCACACTTCTTAAACTTACCATACAACTGCTTTTCCTTAAGAATTTTCAAAATGGTCCTCAAATGTTCCATATACTCCTCCCTTGAGCGTGAGTAAATCAGAATATCATCGATGAAAACTATAACGAATTTATCTAAGAAATCTTTGAACACTCTATTCATCATGTCCATGAAAGCAGCTGGGGTATTAGTTAATCTAAAGGGTGTTACTAAAAACTCATAGTGCTTGTATCTCGTTCTGAAAGCTATTTTTGCGAATATTTTCCTCCTTAATTTTTAACTGGTGGTATCTTGACCTTAAATCAATCTTCGAAAACATAGAAGCTCCTTGTAGTTGATTAAACAAATCATCAATTCTGGGAAGGAGATACTTGTTTTTGATTGTGACCTTATTCAGCTCTCTATAATCAATACAAAGTCTCATAGTCCTATCTTTCTTCTTTAAAAATAAAATCGGAGCACCCTATAGTAAAAAGCTTAGACGAATAAAACCCTTGTCCAACAACTCTTGTAACTGTACTTTCAATTCTTTTAACTCTGTTGGAGCCATTCTATAAGGTGCCTTGAAAATAGGAGCCATACCAGACAATAAGTCAATAACACACTCTATCTTTCTATCAGGTGGTAACCCAGACAAATCTTCAGGAAATACATCAAGAAATTTATTAACTATCAGTAATTCCTCAGGCTTCATTTTTAACTCTTCTCTAGTATCCATTATGTTTGCAAAGTAACCCATGCATCCCTTCTCTAGTAACTTCCTTGCTTTTATTAAGAAAATAATTGGAATTATCAAGTTTCTACTAGTACCAAAAAAAGTGAACTTCTCTATACTTGGTGGCTGAAACACTACCCTCTTCAAATAGCAATCAATAGTGGCATAGTATTTAGATAACCAATCCATACCCAAGATAACTTCAAAATCTTGCATATCAAATACTATCAAATCTACACACAAGTCCTTATTAGCTATTTAGATTGGACATGCCTTGAGAACTTGATCAAAACATAAAGCTTCTCCTGACGGAATGGTTACACAATATTTGAAATTCAAGTACTCTGGTGTTTTGCCCAATTTCCTCATAAATACAGGTGATGCAAATGAATGTGTAGCCCCTAAATCTATTAATGCATGAATAGGAATACCAGAGATAAGAATCTCACCTGCTGCAACAGATGGGTTCGCCTCGGCATCTTCTTTGGTCATTATATACACACGAGCTGAGACTTTTTTCTGCTCATCTGTAGTATTCGAACAATTCTTTGCAAAGTATCCAGACTTTTCACACAGGAAGCAAGCACTAGAACCCATTAAACACTCTTCACAATGAATCTTCTCATATTTAGGACAAACGGTTCTCTGAATAATAGTTGATTGTGTCTGTTGGCCTGTAGCTTGGCATTTTTTGGGCTCTTATCTTTCTCTTTGATTCTGTTGTCACTTTGTTTTATTTCCACTAGTCCCTGATTGAGATCCTCTTCCAAAGGCTGTGTTTCTCTTTGCCATATTTATATTTTAACGAATTTCCTGAGCTTTTATAACTTTTAGCTCAGCCTTTTCTGCTTCAAGAGCTTTCTCTACAACCTCAGCATATGGCATATCTTTGTGAGCAGATATCTTAACATTCCTATAAATTTCTGTCTTGAGCCCCTGTAGGAACTGGTTTACTTTTAGCTCATTTCTACTCACCATGTGTGGAACAAATCGAGATAACTCTTCAAATTTCTTTATGTAGTCACTAATAGACATACTTCCCTGTTTCAGATTAACAAACTTAGCAGCCTTCATCATCTTGTGTGCATTGCTGAAATATTTTCTATAGAATATCTCCTTAAACTGCTCCCAAGTAAGCCTATTAACATCAGTGATGGACTTCATAGAATCCACCAGTGTCTAGCATCCATCTAGAACATAAAAGTGGCACATGAGACCTTTTCTTCATTAGGGATTCTAATATAATCAAAGATACCCTCAATACTCTGAATTCACTCTCTTGCCAACAGTGGATCAGTTTCAACCTTAAAAGCTGGAGGTTTATTATTTCTAAACCTCTCACAAGCTGGTTCATAGGTTTCTTGTCTAGCTGCAGCTGGTGGCACTTGTTCTCCATATCTTTCTGCTCTTTCTATAAGCCTTTCTAATTGTCTTGCTTGTGTCTCAACCAATTCTGTCAACCTACCAATAACAGCATCCTTATTGGTTTCATTCTTAATAGTATCCCTTTTATCACCCATTCGCTCACTAGTTTGACTCTTAGTCCTTGGCATGATTCTCTGTACAGTTGCCCTTTCACTTACATCTACACATAATAACCAATAATAAAAAGATAACATATCATAACATATGGCATCAAATTTAATGCAAACACAAGAAATTTAAACTTACTGGTTGACTGAGCTTTTTGTCATATGATCATACACATGTAGATAGTCTTCAGAAACGATTAAATACCAATACTGTAACATCCCTTAGTTTAACTATATTATTATATATAGTCAAACTATGAAGTATTATTCTTTCTCAAACTATATCTTTAGTTTTATAAAAAGGTAGACAAATTTGAACTTTCAAAAACCTTTAAACAAAGCAACTACATGGCATTTCTTGTTAAAAGTGTCTTTACAAAATGTACAATTAAACGAGGTTTTCACCAGTCTATTTTGCCATCAGCAGTAGTATTTGCATCACACTAAAATATCTCAAAACAAAAATTTCGCCCACAGGTCAAGCTCATCCATATCTGTATGATCATGGTGACAAAATGCAGGCCAGACAACTAGCTACTCAACACCAAAGTTTGCCCCTTCATCTGCATCACAAGACTAAAATGAGCTAAAGCTCAGTAAGTAAAAACTATGCATATTTATGTATGCTTTAAAATCTCATCAAATTTCCATTGTACACTTTTCTTTATTAAACATTTGAGTCCATATATTTTCTTTTAAAAAAAAACTCATAGTTGGGTCCCTTAGTACATTGGTAGTCCCGTAAGTCGATAGGCCGTGATAACATTGGGTAGAAACTCTAGCCAATAGTAAAAATAAGGTGTGACTGTCGTGTGAGGTTTTTGAAAACTCCTTCCCTCATCAAAGGGGCATCCCACATCGCGCTAATATTATCCCGCTTCAATGAGACATATCATAAGATCCGCAAGTTCCGCTTCAACGAGAGAATCTGCATCGACAGACTTTCCTACCTAGCTCCGACAGACTAGCAATTGCCATTAAAACTTATCTTATAAAATTTGTACAATGGTACTCACTTTTAAATACTCCGTAATGAAATTCTCAATTTGCATGCAAGACGTGCCATGCACATGCCATTTCATAACTTTCAAGAATAAGTAAGTTTCACATAATGATATCTCCCATGTAATTCTTGTGACGCAGTTGTAAGTCTTTACTTACCTCGTATCCTGAATAAAAAATAATAGTGAAAAGAGTCAATATCTTCTAGAGACTAGTGTGCTAATTACCTATCATAAATTACTGTTATTCGAGATGTACATTTTGCCAAAAGAATGTATTAAAATACTTGAACAAGATCGAAATCAAAACTTTCACCAAATTAGGAAACTTGATCATAAAATAACTCAGAAGGATACAAATCACTTAAGGTACTCGGTAGTCAATAATTAGCATAGAAAAACTGTTCAAAAGTATTAAAATATGAATACTAGTTTATTAATATTAAAATGATCTAAAATGGTACATAATTTTGTGAAAACTAGTCCAATTGCCTCTAAATGGTGCCATTTTATTTTAAAAATATTTAGACAGTACCTTCCCTATTTCTAGAATATTCCCACATCTTTTTATCATGGTTTAAGACCTACAATAAAAATAAACAAGCCAATTCCCACATATACACATCAAAAAAGATCACTTAGAATGACATAAGCACACTTGAATTCTTTCTTGGTTTAAACAAAGTTTAAAACTACTTTTACACTTATGTGTCATCGCAAACAGCCACCAAATGAGTGTAATAAATAATAGAATCAATAAAATATACACTCCAAGTTTAAGAAATCAGATTACAAATATAGAAAACTTAGTCTACTGCACATAAAAACACTTAACTCCATAAATAGTAAACTTTGGGGCTTTAGGTCTAACTTTAATCTTTCACTTAAATTTTATATTTCCAGCAATATATAAGGGTTCCTAAGACCATTATTCATCAAATAATAGCTTTGATTTAAGAGCTGAAATAAAAAAAATTTACTATAAATTCAAAATCCCATCTAAACCTTACCTTGACTAGTTTGTGTCTTTGCTAGACTTCTTGCCTTCCCTCTCTATCAAACAGATTCCCAAGGCTTAGAAATAGATTTTTGGACTTAAGAGGACCTGAAGGAACTATTATTTAAGTAGGAACAAGTGGAGAACTGAAATTAAAAAACGAGACCTAAGAAGAAGAACTAGTAGAATTACCTTGACTAGTTTTGGTCTATTTTGCTTTTTAGAGCTCCAACTTAAGTTCTACCACTAGAAAACTCTTGAATATGGCTAAGAGGAGTTGAGAGAAGTGTAAAAATGAGTTAAAGAGTTTTAGGTTGTGGCTGGAGAGAAAGAGAAAGAAAATGACCTGATTTGGTCCAAAATCAACACTTAATGGCTGAGAAAAGACGTAACTTAAATTCTGGGGTTTATTTTTAGTATTTTACAATTTACTTTCCATGTGTCCAGTTTTAAATCATCCTTAGCTTACTCATCATGTCACTGGTCATTCCCATACACCCAAGTGTAGATAAAGTTGGTGAATCCTAGCTTAGAAAGTGAAAACTAGTCATACTTTGACCTACAATCCCATGTGACAGGTCTTATTGTAATATGGTGAAACCTGGCCTTATATCCAATCATTAAATATAAAAACAAGTCAATTAGACTCCAATTAATATTACAAACGTAGTATTAGCACTCAATTACTAGAATACATAAAAATGACATGATAAACTGAATCTAAGCTAGCTTAGTGCAATGAAACACAAATCAGTGTCGTGAATGCTACCTCGTGCTTACCTGGAGTCGACAAATAAAATGCTATAAATAAGTCCTAGGTATTTAATTAAAGCTATTTGACGTGTTAAACACATAGTAAATTCGGCTCCGTAAACCGTGAAAATTGTATTTTACCAAAAAACTATTATTTGACAAAGTTATCAACAAACATGATCTTAATGTATGTGCACATAGTATTACCTTTATAAATATATGTGTTCTTTTAGTACATCGAGCTCTCTCTCTGAGGGTATTAAACTTTTACACTACATCGAGGCACTTCTCAACAATCATTAGTGTAATACTATGTATATAAATGCACATAACATAAGGAATGAGTATATTACTTTGAAAGTAGTATTAATGACTCCTAGATGCCTAATATGCAATTGGAACATGTTTATTATTGGCTTAGTATGCATTTGAGAATCTTAGGTACCACACACTTTTATCTTGTGTTTTTTTTTGTTTTCTTAAACAAAATTGAAGGTGAATATCTTTTAAAGCAAATTCTTAAGAAGGTTCAACTATTCTTTTCATTTTAAAAAACAAAAAACATAAAACAAAAGTAAAACTTTATACTTGGTACATCAACTAGATCCAATGTCTATACTAAGAGTCAATTTGATATTATTGTGCTGTGTTATATCTCTTTTATAGTTGTATTGTGAGTAAGAAACAACTATAAAAAAAAAGTCTAGGCATTTGGTAAAAATTCATAAAATCATTGTACTCTTTACAAAAGCAGCATTCAAGTGTTTAGTAAACTATAAATTGTGTGTGCTATAAAAGGATATCTTAAACAATTTATATTATGGAAGTAGAGTCAGCTTTGAAAAGCAATCATTACTCTGCTTCTCAAATTTGGCTTAAAATGGCAAATGCACCACAACTTTCAAAATCTGCTAACCAAAAATAGACTTACCAAATGCATCTCCATCTCACTTTTTTGCTCTAACTGCTTTTGAAAGCTAAAAGAAGAATCTAGAAACAATCCCAAGTATATTAGCTTTTATGCTAAGTAGATCACTTTATAGATTGGATATATTCGGCCATTTTTTTAGGGGAATATATTTGGCCATTTGCTATAAAATGTTTTTTAAAAAATGATATCTGTTAGTATGAAGCAAGGACAAAAATATAGGTTTCAGTGGAAATATCGATACTCCAAATCTAAGAAAATATTGGGAAAATTATCGATATCGATAGAAATTTCGAAAAAAATATCGAAATTTTATATAAAACATAGAAAAGTTAAAAGGAAGCATAGTATAATCTAAAACCATAAAAAGTATTATATTTCTTGTGAATGTAGGAATGTAGTACATACATGAATTGTGAAAATATGATTAAAATGAAAGAAATAGACACAATTAGTAGAGTTCATATTTCTTAAGCATGAAAAAACAAGTCATACACAATATAAACTATGTAAAGTTCGAATTTTTTTTTATAATTTAACAAATGCATTGAAATATATTTCTATATTGTACATAAAATGTGTTTTGGGGTTTTCCTAATTTTTGGGATTAATCCTAAGATATAGATTAGTGCTAATTAAACACAAAAATTATTGGCCTAAACTAGCTCACTTAAACAATGTGTAACACAGCCTGAATTACATACCGTTTGGAGCTTCTTCACCAATGCCTAAACTACACGTCATTTTGAAGGACTCCTTTATGCATACAAGCTATCCTAATTTCTAGAAACGCCTGCTTGTCCAAGCTTAATTGGTCAAAGCTCTTAGTTTGACACATCACAACTTCTTGGCTAACAAGGAAAGGGATCTTCCATTATTTTGTTGACACCTCATAAGCAAGCAAGCCGTCCTCCACTGCTAAGCTATGAACTTCTTGGAGGCCAAGGAACTCTTATTCACGAAGAGGTTGACACCACGTTACTACAACTCAACCTTAATGTAACAAGGGTTATCTTAAACCCATGGTAACCGAGCCAACCTGCCTATAAATAAGGCACTTAGACTTCATTTGTAAAGAAGGACATTCACTCAATACAATCACTTTTCTTTCTAGCTCTCCTAACCGGTCATTCTCTCTCTCTTGCTCTCTCTCTCCCTCTCGTATTACTCATCTATCCGAGGCTCTAAAATTCATAGTCTTAATTATATCTCACGGATGTATCTTCACTATTACCTCCCGGATTCTCCAATCTAAAACCAAGACCATTTCTTGATCCATTCCATTAACACCATCTCATGTTCATTATCAATCCGTGGTCACATCAACATCATCACTCCTTTATGTTTGCCTTCAATCCATAGCTAAGTTCTCATCTTTACACATATATCTTCATATATACACCATTACTTTATTTACTCCTTGCTCCTCTTTTCTTTGTCTGTAGCTTTTCTTATTTTGGTGTTATTGCCATCCCATTATTTTACTTGCATGCATACACGGCTTTGACCACTAAACTGTCACACACCCACATAAAGTCGTACATATGTATACGACTACATGATTACGTGTATTTTTTAGTCTTAGTTATATATCCTTGCATGCATAAAACTTGAGCAACAAGTTTCTTTAGTATTGATATTTTGCTAAAATATTCACATAGGCCTAGATACTTTCACACATCTATTCCTTAAGCCCATACTTATTTACTTACGTATCCTAGGCCCAGTAATTATGTTATATCACTATCTTATTTCTTTTGTCTAACCCGTGGCTAATTCTTGTCCACTTTTATCTCATTCTCATACACAAATCCATATGTTCATGTATATGGTTTTGCATCTCTTTCATTAATTGTTCATGCATATTCATACATGTATAGAATTTAATTAATAGATTTCTAGCTTTGGCATATTTACGAATATTCATTTAGGCCTAGGTAATTTTGCATGTATCTATTCATAGGCCAAATAGTTATTTTATATCATTTCTATCCAATAATTAGTTTTATACCATCTATTATTATTCTGTTATTTTTACATCACTTTTTCTACTAACTTGTACACCAAATTTTATTGCATGCAGTTTCTGACTTGTGTACTTTAGTGATCTTTGGGTACCGAGCTACTCTCCACAAACTCGTGCTTGACCTGTAGCACAAGTTCGAGGTTTCGTGCTCTCTATATTATATATATATATATATATATATATCTGTCTTGTATCTCTATCTTAGCGGGTAATTCGTATTCCTGCTCTAAGCGCAATCAATTACTATGCTTTTCCTTCCCCGTAAAGTAATCTGTATTGCTGCCTTAAGTGCAATCGGTTACTTTGCTCCCCTTTTAATTATTGTGCGCATTTATTTAGGATCTGTGTTGGTTTCTCGCAACCGGTCACGTCGCTTTATTTAAATTTCAGTATTTTAATTTCAGTTATTTATTATTATTTACGATGATATTGCTGGACTTACTGACTCGTAATTCTAATCCCTCTAACTAACTAAAACTAGCATATGGATGGTATCGCCTTCGTCAGTTTTTAACTATTTTTCTGCACTTTATTTCTGCTGCTAATTTCTAGTTGACATCATGGTCGGTTCATTCGCCTCCGTCAGCTAGTTTCTTTATTATTATCGCATTATTATATTATTATCGATCTGTAAACTAGTTATCCTTGCAACTGCCTACGCACAAGGACGCCGTGGGAAGTGTCGTTCTTATTACGACCGCCTATCGAGACTTCGATATGTAGTGTCAGCATTGTGATAACACTTACGTTATTATTACGCCAATATTATTATTTTTGTATCGTAAGTACGTTATCCCTGCAACCGCTAACGTGGCAAGGACGCTGTAGGAAGTGTCGTTTTCTATATCGACTGCCTATCAGGACTTCGACACGTAGACAGTGTTGTGATAGCTCTTTCATCTGTACACTCTTTGTAATCTAACGTTATTCTCAATTATCCTTTGTTTTATTTTAATTAAGTACAGGTCACACTAATTAATTCAGAGCACAACTCTGACCCCGAACATTAAAAGGCGACTCCACTGGGGAGTAGCCAAAGGGAAATTGACGTTTCTTCAGGATTCCCAATATCCGCAAGTCCATCTTATCCATTTCACCCAACAGCGTACCATTACTCTACTCGTTTCATTTTCGACACTTGACGGTTTACCTTTACTCTGTTTGGTATACCGTTACTCTGCTCGGTTCATTTTTCGATACTCGGCGGTGGTGCCGTTACTCTGTCTGGTATACCGTTACTCTGTCCGTCTCATTTTCTTTTACACCATAATTTTGCCATTTCATCTTCTTGAAATTCCATCAAATTTCTTTTAATTTTTCGTCCCAAAATTCTGTCAAATTTCTGTCCCCCTCTTTTCAGAAATTTCCTTTCAAAAAAAAAAAAAGGTCCCATTTCTTTCTTTTCTCCCTTTCCTCAAAATGGCAGACGAGCAAAGTCCGGTAACCAATGCCGAAGCTCAATCTCTCCTTGCTAAATTAGTAGCCTCACTAGACAGTATGAGACAAACTCAAGCAAATATGCAATTGTCTCACGCCGAAATTCTCTAGAGAATTACCAATATCGAAAAATCTCATGGAGCCGGACCTTCTACTTCAGCTCCGCCTCACAACAATAATTCTCATGGCTCAAATAAAGACCCTACCAATCCTACTGCCATAGCTTTAACTGGTACTGATGATGAAGCTCCCAAAAGCTAGCAGAAAAAGCTAGCAAGATTAAGAGCTAGCAAGATTATTGCAGGAGTAGACTTTCAACCTCCATATCCTGCTAGTATTCTTTCTAAGCTATATCCGAAGGATTATACTAATCCTCGATTTAAGAAATTCGATGGGAAGAAAGAAAACGTTAAGGAACACGTCATTGGTTTCCTAGATGATCTGGGAGTTTACGCCAGCGACCATGAATTAAGATTAAGAGAGTTCTCAAAATCTCTCACTGACCGAGCATACTCTTGGTTCATCAATTTACCAGCAGGCAGTATTGGTACCTGGAAGGAGTTGGTAACAACATTTTGCACAAAATTCTTTGCAGCAGAACGCAAGTTGGGCTTATCCGATCTTTCTAGCACAACACAAAGGGAAGATGAATCACTTACAGCCTATGTAAACAGATTCAATGAAATAGCTCTTGACTGCAAAGAAATTATCTCAGAAGAAGAATTAATTCGAGTGTGCATCAATGGAATGCAAGCTGAATACAAAGTTCATATTGAAAATCATATGAGCTCAAATTTTGCCGAACTAATGTTCAGAGTCAGCAACACTGAAGCAACAGTGGCAAAAATGTGCAAAGCTATGCTTGATAAAAGAATTGCTACTGAAAATTGGAACAGATCACCTTTCTCCAAAAGAAGGAAAGAGGTTGCTATAGTTGATCAACGCCAATAAGGTAGAAGAGATCAACCAATTCTGCTAGAAATACCACTTACCAAAGATAAAATCAATATTTTGGTGCGAGCCTGGATAGAAGATGGAGTTCTGAAATGTCCACTGCCCAGGAGACAACTAACACAAGAAGCGATGCAAGATTCCAAATATTGTTTGCTACATAAAAGAGTGCACCATGCCACATCGGATTGTTATATTGTCCGAAGAGTTTATCATGAGAAAGCTCAACAAGGAGAAATTCTGATTGGGCAACAACAACAAAGGGCTGAAAATAATCCTTTTTCTAATCATGAAAGAGGGCAACTAAATACTTGCACGGCTATTGATCCAACTGTCGACGATCCAGCTAATGAAGAATCATCAAAAGGAGAAGAAACTAATATAATGATGGAAAATCTCATGAAGTCTCAAGCTTTCAAAAATCTGTTTGACACTTTAGAATTTGGAGATGAAGCTCGTCAAGAAGCTACACAAGCAATCTTCAAGATATCTCAATGGTTTGGTCCACAATGCTGCTCTATTAATCATGTTGTTAGAAAAATTGCCAAAAGAGATGATGATACAGTCACATTTTCCAAGAAAGATGCCTATGTTATGAACTTCAATCATAACAAGCCACTCTACGTGGAAGCTAAAGTAAATGGCACTCCCTTCAAACGAGCTGTGGTAGACAATGGCTCATCAGTCAATCTCATGTCTTGGCAAGTTTTCAAAGCAGCTGGCATTCCAGAAAGCAAATTGATCGTGCACACTACATCACTTGTCACTTTTGCATCAAGTTCTCATACTATAAAAGGGCATGTTAATGTGGATTTGCAAGTTGGACCCATCCGAGCACCAACTAAATTCTTCGTGATTGATATGGATGTGTCCTATCATTTGCTACTTGGAAGACCATGGATTCACCATAATCAAGTGGTACCTTCTACGTTGCATCAGTGTCTGAAAACGATAAGAGACAAAAGAGAAATCCTAGTGCCCGCAACAAAGGCTCCGTTTGCTCAACAAGAAGTTTTTTGGGCAGAGGCTACGTTCTTTGATGATATTTCTGATGGACCAAATGAGACGAACCACAAGGAGTATCGTTGCACGTAATCTTCGATGCAGTTGGGTCTTCCTCAAACAACATCTGGAGATTGATTCAGTAGACTTAAAAGAATCTTCTCTTCAGCGAATTACTCTACCCGACGGGAGAATCGCTTATCAATTATGAAGTTGTGGCGAGGCCATCAATGACCTCACGAGCTTCAAAAAAGTTTATCTTTTGCAGAATTCAGAACGAGTAGAAGCCATTCCACTCGCTCCAGAAAAATTACAAGACGAGCCCAAGAATCCTCAAGAAGGACTCAAGAAAATAAATTTGGCAGAAGATGGAGAAGAAAAGTCAACGTTTATTTCTGCTAAATTAGAGCCAGATTTTAAAGCAGCTCTAATAAAATTGCTGAAAGAATATCATGACATTTTTGCATGGACCTACAAAGACATGCTAGGATTAAGCAGTAAGTTAATCACACACAAGCTTACTGTAAATCCTACATTCAAGCCGGTTAAGCAGACTGCAAAGAATTTCAGCAGTCAAATTCAGCTACAAATCAAGAAAGAGATAGAAAAATTGTTCGAAGCTGGGTTCATAAAACTATGCATACATGCGACATGATTGGCAAACATAGTAGCAGTGAGAAAGAAGAATAGGCAAATCAGAGTTTGTGTAGATTTCAGAGATTTAAACAAAGTATGCCCAAAAGACGATTTTTCACTACCAAATCTAGATATGCTTGTCGATGCAATGGCCAGCCATGAAATGTTCTCATTCATGGATGGATTCAGTGGCTATAATCAAATCAAAATGGATCCAGAAGATGCCAAAAAGACTGCTTTCAGAACTCTGCTTGGCAATTTCTACTATATTATAATGTCGTTTGGATTAAAGAATGCAGGAGCCACTTATCAACGAGTAATGACAGCAATTTTTCATGATATGATTCAGGATTATGTGGAAGATTACGTCGATGATTTGGTGGTGAAATCCAAAAGAAAAGAATCACACTTGGACCACTTGAGAAAAGTATTTGAAAGATGCAGAAAATTTGATCTCAAGATGAATCCCTTGAAATGCGCTTTCGGAGTCACAGAAGGCAAGTTTCTTGAATTTGTGGTCCACAAAGATGGAATCAAGATTGATGAAGATAAATCAAAGGCAATAACAGAGATCAAGCCACCTCAAGATCTCAAACAATTGAGAGGATTCATTGGAAAAATTTCCTATCTCGGGAGATTTATTCCAGCTCTAGCCAGTATCATTAAGCCTCTTCATCAATTAACCAAGAAAGATACAGAGTACAAATAGGGACTTGAGCATGACCGTGCTTTTGAAGAAATCAAGAAGATTCTCACTAACTCGCAAGTCATGGTTACCCCATCTCCAGAAAAAGAACTATTAATTTACTTAGCAGCATCTGATGAATCAGTTGGGATACTAATAGTATAAGACTATGAAGGCTTGGAGAACCCGCTTTATTACTTAAGCCGTCTACTCAGAGGTTCGGAGAAAAACTACTCTCTCGTAGATAAGCTCTGTGTTGCACTAATGTATGCAATATAAAAGCTTCGACACTACATGGTCACTCACAGAGTTAGAATAATCACGAATTCTGATTCGATTAAGCTCCTACTACAAAAGCCTATCCTAACTGGTCGTTATGCCAAGTGGACGCTTACGCTTAGTGAACTCGATATCACTGTCGAAAAGCCAAAGGCTATCAAGAGTCAAGCTCTAGTCAATTTGCTTAGATATACTAAGCATGATCTGGAGGAGATATTGTCTGTAGAAGACAAAGAGGATTGTTGGATACTCTATTTTGATGGTGCATCCACACGTAATGAAGGAAGTGCTGGAATTGTTCTGTCAAACGATCAAGGTGAAATCTTCAAGAAAGCTGTCAAATTAGCTTTCCCTTGCTCCAACAATGAAGCTGAATATGAGGCCTTGGCAATCGGATTAGATCTGGCCAAGGAAGTGAAGATTTTAAAATTGAAAATATGTGGGGACTCCAACTTAGTCATCCGACAGCTTAATGGAGACTTTGCTGTCAAAGAGCCGAATTTGGTCAAATACCGAGAAGAAATTCAAGAAAAGCTCTATAATTTAGAAAATTATGAACTGGAATATGTCCCTAGATCTCAGAATAAATATGCAGACGCTTTGGTAACTCTAGTGCTGAAAATAGGTCATACAGATGAAGATGTGATTCAAATCCCTCTGGAGACCAAGTCAGAGCCGATACACTCGTCAATGCAACAACCAAATGGGTAGACCCAATCCATTAAAGAGAAGCTAGAAAATCCAGAAGTCAAAGATATTGGAGAAATCAAAGCATTTATGTTGATCAATGATTAAGTTTACAAGAAATTCTCTGATGGAGTTCTAGCAAAATGCATTGATGAAGAATTTGGAAGAAAAATATTAGACAAAGTCCATTCTAAAATCTGTGGTTTAGATGGACCAGCACTAGCTAGAAGAATCCAACGACTTGGATACTTTTGGCCTGAGTTAAGAAAGCAAGCTAATGAGCTGCAAAGAAATTGCAAGCAATGCCAGCTTGTGATAGATCCCAAAGAAAGCTTCTTTGTGGAGGAAGAAGACTGGAGAAGAGTTTACATTGACTACATCATTCACGATCAATTGCCTGATGATACTTCTTCAGCTATTCTTGTTAAACGCAAAGCTGACAAATTCTTTGTTCAGAATAACTTGCTTTTCAGAAAAAGCTTTCAAGGGAAGGTCCTGAGATGCTTAGGACCCAATGAGATAGAAATAGTCCTAAAAGAAGTTCACGCTGGGGACTGTGGCAGCCATATAGGTGGAAGACGTCTATTCGAGCAGTTGATCACTATTGGATACTATTGGCTGACGATGGAAAATGATGCCATGGAAGTTGTCCGAAAATGTGACGCCTTCCAAAAACATGGAAATTTGATACATGTACCCACTGTCGAAATGGGAAGTATCACATCACCTTGGCCATTCCACACTTGGTCGGTTGATCTCATTGGACCTATCAGTCCTCCCTCAAAAGGAAAGATCTAGATTTTAGCAGCTATAGAAAATTTCACAAAATGGTCTGAGGTTATTTCTCTCAAGAGGGCCACTTCAGAAGCTGCAAGCCAATTTGTGCAAGAAAATATCATCTGTCGCTTCGGTGTACCTCGAAGAATATTTTCTGATAATGGGACGCCTTTTATTGGACAACTGTTTTAATCATTGCTAGAAAGATATCAAATCTTTCATGGAAAATCCACCAGATATTATCCTCAAGGAAACGGAGCCGTAAAAGTATTCAACAAAACTTTGATGGCCATCATCAGAAAAATGACTTCGGAAAAATCAATCCGATGGGACGACTGTCTACCTCTTGCTCTTTAGGCTTACAGAGCTACCAAGCGTACTACTACTAAAGAAACTCCATTTTCTTTAGTATATGGAACCGAAACTCTATGGCCTGTGGAACTAAACATACCGTCTACTATGATTGCACTTGGTGGAACAGAAAACTCTCGAGGATTTGATCTCGAAATTTTAGAAGATCAAAGAACACAAGTACAAGATAGGGTTTGAAACTATTAAAGGAAAATTACTCGAGCCTACAACAAATTGGTACGAGCCAGAAATTTCCAAGAAGGTGACTTAGTACTCAAAGCAGCTGATCATATTATGAAAGGAATGCATACTGCTAAATTCACACCAAATTGGGAAGGACCCTATCAAATTGCGGATGTCCAATCCAGTGGGTACTGCACTCTCAAGGACCTGAATACAGGAATACTTTCTGCACCTACCAACCTCAAATTCATCAAGAAATACTTTATATAGTTTTCTAGACATCTCTATATCTAGGAACTATTATAAATGAATTTTTCATCCTATAATAAATGGTTGGTTTTTATTCATCTTAGATTGCACTCATAAAAATCTTTATTTAAGCAATCTATATATTTTACCGCGATAGTTGTACAAATCCTAAGTAGGGTAAAAACTACGCCCAATAGTATTCTTTGGTATGAGCATTTTGCTGCCAAGATACATTGGAAATAAGGACTGTTAGTATAAACCCGAAAATTAGATATTTTCTGATAATATCTTTTGGTTCAAGCCTATGCTGCCAATAATATCGGGAACAATAAATCGAAATTAGATTATACTAAGCCTGAAAGTACCCTTTGGTACGAGCTTATGCTGCCAGCAGGTACATTGGAACCAGGATTTGTCAGTATATATCCTAATCGATACTTTTGTGCAACTCAGGTTTAAAATATAAATTGGGCGCACACCCTAATCTAAACTGGGCGCACACCCCAGTCTAAACATATAATTGGGCGCATACCCTAATTTTAAAAATAATTTGGCTTTCATTATTTCAAAGTCCAAATAATCTGCAGTTAATTATCATTTAGCCCAATATTGATATCTTTATCAATTTTTATCTATTCTTTTTTTGCATTGGACTAATCTCTTATTTTGCATGAGGAATATTCTCACCCTGTTCACGTGGCTCACATCTGGAAACTACATGCATAAACTCATGCACTTGGTGATGGAGTTACAAAATTAAGATGAAGTTTGTCATCACTGCAAAATAAGTTTTCTCCAACAAGCAAGATATCAGAATGGTCAATCTAGGCAATGTTCAAACTAAATTCAGAAATTTGTTGCTCACATACAACGTACTCTTTTTCCTTTCTAGAGATTTGTCCTACTGGGTTTTGCTCTAGTAACGTTTTAACGAGGCGTTGTTCAAGTTGGACAATCCAATAGAAATGTTCCGACATGACTATTTGGATCTTGACTAGAGCCTTACACTTTCCGGGCATGCCTGCCATTCACACCAAGTCCTCTCTGGGGATAAAAGAGACATCTTTGGAGAAATCATCAACGAGCTTCTTCAGTTACCAGATTCAAGACAAATCAAGGTCGAGCTTGATGAGCTCTAGCGAATGATCATATCCGCTATATAAAATGTATTTTGGTATTTTTCTAATTTTTGAGATTACTCCTTAGACATAGATTAGTACTAATTAAACACAAAAATTACTGGCCTAAACTTTCTGGCTTAAACGATGTGTAACACAGCTTGAACTACATATTGTTTGGAGCTTCTTCACCAATGCCTAAATTACACGTCGTTTTGAAGGACTCTTTTATGTGTACAAGCTATCCTAATTTCTAGAAACACCTGCTTGTCCGAGCTTAATTGGTCAAAGCTCTTAGTTTGACACATCACAACTTCTTAGCTAACAAGGAAAGGGATCTTCCATTATTTTGTTGACACATCATAAGCAAGCAAGCCGTCCTCCACTACTAAGCTATGATCTCAACTTCTTGGAGGCCAAGGAACTCTTATTCACTTAGAGGTTGACGCCACGTTACTATAACTCAACCTTAATGTAACAAGGGTTATCTTAAACCCATGGTAACCGAGCCAACCTACCTATAAATAAGGCACTTAAACTTCATTTGTAAAAAAGGACATTCACTCAATATAATCACTTTTCTTTCTAGCTCTCCCAGCCAGTCATTCTCTCTCTCTTGCTCTCTCTCTCCCTCTCATATTATTCATCTATCCGAGGCTCTCAAATTCATAGTCTTAGTTATATCTCACGGATGTATGTTCACTATTACCTCCCGAATTCTCCTATCCAAAACCAAGACCATTTCTTGATCTATTCCATTAACACCATCTCATGTTCATTATCAATCCGCGGTCACATCAACATCATCACTCCTTTATGTTTGCCTTCAATCCATAGCTAAGTTCTCATCTTTATACATATATCTTCATATTTACACCATTGCTTTATTTACTTCTTGCTCCTCTTTTCTTTGTCCGTAGCTTTTCTTATTTTGGTGTAATTGCCATCCCATTATTTCACCTGCATGCATACACGGCTTTGACCACTAAACTGTCACACACTCACATAAAGTCATACATACGTATACAACCACATGGTTACGTGTATTTTTTAGTCTCAGTTATATATCCTTGCATGCATAAAACTTGAACAACAAGTCTCTTTAGTATTGATATTTTGCTAAAATATTCACATAGGCCTAGATACTTTCACACATCTATTCTTTAAGCCCATACTTATTTAATCACGTATCCTAGGCCCAGCAATTATGTTACATCAATATCTTATTTCTTTTGTCTAACCCGTAGCTAATTCTTGTCCACTTTTATCTCATTCTCATACATAAATCCATATGTTCATGTATATGGTTTTGCATCTCTTTCATTAATTGTTCATGCATACTCATACATGTGTAGAATTTAATTAATAGATTTCTAGCTTTGGCATATTTATGAATATTCATTTAGGCCTAGGTAATTTTGCATGTATCCATTCATAGGCCTAATAGTTATTTTATATCATTTCTATCCGATAATTAGTTTTATACCATCTATTATTATTCTGTTATTTTTACATCATTTTTTCTACTAACTTGTACACCAAGTTTCATTGCATGCAGTTTCTGACTTGTGTACTTTAGTGATCTTTGGGTACCGAGCTACTCTCCACAAACTCGTGCTTGACCTGTAGCTCAAGTTCGAGGTTTCGTGCTCTCTATATTATATATATATATATATCTGTCTTGTATCTCTATCTTGGCGGGTAATTCATATTCCTGCTCTAAGTGCAATCAATTACTACACTTCCCTTTCCCCGTAAAGTAATCTGTATTGCTGTCTTAAGTGCAATCGGTTATTTTGCTCCCTTTTTAATTATTGTGCGTATTTATTTAGTGATCTGTGTTGTTTTCCCTCGCAACCGGTCACGTCGCTTTATTTAAATTTTAGTACTTTAATTTCAGTTATTTATTATTATTTACGATGATATGGCTGGACTTACCGACTCGTAATTCTAACCCCTCTAACTAACTAAAACTAGCATATGGATGGTATCGCCTTCGTCAATTTTTAACTTTTTTTCTGTACTTTATTTCTGCTACTAATTTCTAGTTAACACTATGGTCGGTTCATTCACCTCCGTCAACTAGTTTCTTTCATATTATAGCATTATTATATTATTGTCGATCCGTAATCTAGTTATCCTTGGAACCGCTTACGTACAAGGATGCCGTGGGAAGTGTCGTTCCTTATTACGACTGCCTATCGGGACTTCGATATGTAGTGTTAGCGTTGTGATAACACTTACGTTATTACTACGCCAATATTATTATTTTTATATCGTAAGTCCGTTATCCCTGCAACCGCTAACATGGCAAGGACGCTGTAGGAAGTGTCATTTTCTATTTCGACCGCCTATCAAGACTTCGATATGTAGATAGTGTTGTGATAGCTCTTACACCTGTACACTCTTTGTAATCTGACCTTAATCTCAATTATCCTCTGTTTTGTTTTAATTAAGTATATGTCACACAAATTAATTCAGAGCACAACTCCGACCCCGAACAAAATGTGTGTGTAAAAGGTTGTAAAATTGTTATACTTCTAAAAATAATCCAACAAAAAGAAATATTTATTAACTTCTGGTTTTTCTTCAAGTTCCGGAATTTTTCCGAAATTTCTACGAAATTTCTTGAAATTCTTGAAAAAAATTACACTATAAGTTTCCGAAATTGATATTTTTACCGATATTTCATCGATATTTCTCGAAATTTTCCCGAAATTTTTTTGAAAGTTTTTTACCCCAAAAAAATACTTCGATACCCCTAATTTTCCGAAATTTCGATGAATTTCGGCGAAATTTTCGTCTTTGCTATGAAATGTCAAAAATCCTTAGCTAACTAAAAGCCCCTTGAAAACATGTCCCTTTCTTAAAATTAAAAAAAAAAATCTTCGAATGTATACTACGAGTATTTCAAAGTGCTTTGTCATATTTTTTTGTTGATATGCTCATATATAAATTAAAACATAAAAAATGACACTTCAAAATAAATTGTCCAAAAGACACACCCACCCTGCCCTAATACTAGTTGAGAAGACGCAAAGATAGCATTTTTAGGCTTTAACTAACTATCAGACATATAATTACGTGGGAAATGAACCTCATTAGTAGTATATATTCTTGGACAAAATGATTTTTCTCAAGTCTTTTGAGAAATGAGTTTTCTATGACTAAATTATGAATTTCCTAGGAGTTTTTGGAGAGAGAAATAAATGGCTTTCCAAAAGTGCTATTCTATCATGTGTCAGAGTTTTTAGAAGAAAAATTAACTACATTTTCCCTCCTATTCTTCCTTCTCCCTCCCTGAATTTTCTCCTCTACCCAACTCTCACTCTCTCTCCCTGAAATGTCTATTTTCAGGCAAACTCTCGTTGTCCTATCATGCTATACTAGTTATGGTTTGGCTCTTTTAGCGTTTTATGTGGTTTGGCAAAACCACGACACCGAGCCCTCAGCCCAGATCTGCGATATGGGGATATCATGTGGGAATATCATGGAAGGCCTCATTTGATAAACCAGTCCAAGTCTTTTTACATGAGAACTTGACAAATAATCTAAGTTACTTGATAACAAAATTTCATAATGCATATAGATTCTTCATTTTTGTTTTAATAGAATGTTTAAAACCTTAAATCAGTAAAAGTATACTAACATTCTAATTAGAATTTACTTATAGCGATTTTCATCGAATAGCTGGTCTTCATTGCCACAACGAAAGAAACCAATGGAATTACATAACTAAAATGTTGGACTTTTTGGCCCAAAGTCTTATTGGGCGCACATAGTTGGTGCATGGCTCAATATGAGTAGAATACGTATCAGATAAGATATTTGAATACTTAATTTGAATCAGCGTATTAATATCTGATAAGCTTCTATTAATTAAGGATTTTCCTATTATTTAGGTATAAGGGAATATCCTTATTTGAATAGAAATGAAATGTACGCTCTCTACATATACATAATTAATTAGAAGGCCTAGAATATAATACTGAGAAAACTATACGCTCTCTCCCATCTCTCTCTCTCTCTACCTAAACAATTCTAGTGAGTGTTCTTGAGTGGTGGAATCTGTGGTGGTCGTTCTTGTAATGCTACTAACTGCAAGTATTTAAGGAGGAGTCTTTCTACAACGGACATGAGGCACCAAGGCAATTCCTACACCGGCGGTAGGTTTGAGGATTCAATCGGCACCACCGTCATCCACACTTCTGATGATAGACATCTCTTATGTCTATGTCACATTACTATGTATATGATATGTATGTAGAAGCTGCCAAACCAAGCAAAGACTCAAACCCTGAGAGCGCCTATGTAGCAAATATCCAGCACGGGCCAAGAGTGGCCAAGCACAAGAATCAAGCTCCTAAAGGTGACTCTGGTAATGGACCCGCGCCGAAATAGGCAAAGACCATCTGACGCAAGAGAGGCAAGCGCGGTGAAAAGGGCAAGAATGGCAGCTGCTACAACTATGATAAGGAGGGACACTTCGCTCGTGATTGTACTGAGCCGAAAAAGATACTCCCTGACTTTAGTTCTTGCGATATTTATGTTACAAGTCATGTTATGGTTGCTCATTCACATCCTCATTGGACTGTTGATTCAGGAGCAACCGAACATATCGCGAGGGACCGAGTCGGGTTTGTAGAGTATCGTTGAATTTCAAAAGAGAGTCGAGGACTCTACATGGGGAATGGAGCCAGCGTACAAGTATTAGGCATTGGCACTTATAGGCTGGAATTGTGCGAGGGTCGCACTTTATTGCTCCATGACATTCTTTATACTCCGGAAGTTCGACAAAACCTTTATCTGTTTTGGGTTTTCTTGAGTTGGGTTTTATTTTTAATTTTCATAGTACTGGTTGTGATATTTATTTGGGAACAGATTTTTATAGTTGTAGTTTTTTCTTGGATGATTTTATTATGTTAGATATTATTTATTAATATAATAAGGACAATGCCATTTCTTGTCCGACTACTACAAATGATATTGATTCTGTTATATGGCATGCTAGATTAGGCCATATAGGGCAAGATAGAATGAATAGGTTAGCTAAAGATGGTCTCTTGGGATAACTCGCTAAAATTAACTTGCCCACTTGCGAACATTATTTGCCGGGAAAGTCAACTAGGAAACCTTTTGGAAAAGCCACACGGGCAACGATTCCTCTGCAGCTAGTATATTCTGACATCTATGGACCAATGAACGTGAGGGCAAGACATGGTGCCACCTATTTCATCACCTTCATAGATGACTTTATGCACTATAGTCATGTCTATTTGATCTCCCATAAGTCAGAAGTATTGGAATGCTTTAGACATTTTATGAATTTGGTTGAGAATCAAATAGAGAAGAATATCATGACTCTCAGGACAGACCGTGGCCGTGAGTATCTATCTGAGTAATTCAAGGAATTACGTGATGAAAAAGGCATCTTTCGACAGCTAACAATTCCTAGCACTCAACAGCAAAATGGTATAGTAGAAGGAATCGTACGTTGTTAGAAATGTTAGGTCAATGATGGCGCAGGACAACCTCTCAATATCTTTCTGGGGGGATGCGTTATTGACTGCGGCCTAAATCCTTAATCGAGTACTCTCAAAATCAGTTTCATCAACCCCTTATGAGTGATGGACAGGGCAAAAGCCCGAATTGGATCATTTACGCCCATGGGGTTTAGCAGGGTATGTTCAGACTACTTCTCACAGGCATGGAAAGTTAGGCCCAAGGGCGCACAAGTGCATATTCATTAGATACTCTAATAAATCAAAGGGATCTGTGATGCTTGGTAAACAACCCGATGGAAGTGTAACTGAAATTGAGTCACGAGATGTAGATTTTCTCGAGAAGGAATTTCCAAGAAGAGGAGATGTGGATAGAAACCTAGAGCTATATGAGATTGAAGAACCAAGTAAAGGCGCTCTAAATTCAATTTCAGAAATTGAGAACGACTCTATTCCTAGTGGGAGAATATCTTTTAGTAGGAGTGTACCACTAGATATTGGTTCTCAAAATCCACAACTGCGTAAAAACCAACATGGAAGCATCCCTTGTCGTCATTTTGAGATTGAGGGGGAAACATTCATGTGTGCTTTGCAGGATGAAGATGAGCCTAAGAATTATCGAGAGGCTCTCTCATTTCCTGCTTCTGAGAAATGGAAAGCTGTAATAATGGAAGAGATAGAGTCTATGAAGAAAAACCAAGTCTAGGACTTGGTAAATCTTCCACCTGGGCGAAAGAATATTGGGAACAAATAGGTTCTAAAAGTCAAACGCCAGGTAGATGGATCCATAGAAAGGTACAAGGCACGATTTGTGGCGAAAGGCTATATCCAGAAGGAGAGTGTTGACTATGAGGAGTCCTTCTCACCGGTAGTGAGGTTTGCCTCAATTTGCCTAATTCTAGCTATTATCACTCATTTGGACTTGGAACTTTACCAAATGGACATTAAAACTGTATTTCTCAATGGAGAACTAGATGAAGAGATCTACATGGATCAATCTGAGGGCTTTGAGATAAAAGGACAAGAGCACAAAGTTTACAAGCTCCGTCATTCCATTTATGGCTTAAAGCAATCATCTAGACATTGGTACTTTAGATTTCATCGAGCCATTATTTCTAATGGGTTCACGATGGTTAAGGAAGACTACTGTGTGTATGTCAAACGATTTAAGGAAAGTTTTCTTATCCTTTCATTGTATGTAGACGACATTCTTTTAGCTGGAAACGACGAAGAGATGATGGTCGCCACCAAGGCGTGGTTATCCTCAAACTTTGAGATGAAGGATATGGGTGAAGTAAGTTACGTGCTCAGAGTTAAGATCCTTAGAGACTGCTCGAGGAAATTCCTAAGTTTGTCTGAAGAGACTTACATTAGGAAAATACTCGAATGGTTTTAGATGCAAAACGCAAACCCATTAACACTCCTATCGCAAAGAATGATGCCTTAAGCCTTGATATGTGTCTAAAGATTCAAGAGGAAAAAGACTACATGGCCCGAGTTCCCTATGTCAGTGCTATTGGAAGTTTGATGTACGCTATGATGTGTACTCGGCCTGACATTTGCTATGTCGTTAGGTTAGTCAGCCGGTTCCAGTCGAATCCCCGCCTTGCTCATTGGAAAGCCATAAAGAGAGTACTTCGATACCTCAAAGGGACAGCTGATTATATGCTTTACTATCAGGCGTCGGATTTGAGCTTAATCAGCTACAGTGATGCTGATCGGGGTGGTGACCTAGATGAGCGTAAATCAACTTCAGGTTATTCTTTCTTGCTCAGTAGTGGCGCCATATCTTAGAGTAGCAAGAAGCAGTCTTGTATAGCATTATCCACCATGGAATCGGAGTATGTTATTTGTTCAGCCGCTATACAAGAAGGTGTTTGGTTAAAGAGGTTCTTTGCACAACTTGGAGTTGGTACACGCGCTTTAGAGCCTGTTACTATACATTGTAACAGCATGGCTGCATTGACTTATGAAAAGGACCCAAAATACCATAGAAAAACCAAACACATTACTACCATTTCATTCGTGATATAGTTGCGCAGAAGGAGGTGGTCCTGAAGCACATTTCTACGAGTCGCATGGTTGCTGATCCATTGACTAAACCTATTGCTCGAGAGGCTTACCAGACCCATGTTAGGAGTTTGGGACTGCGTAGATTGTGACTTTATTTCTTTGAATAGTTTTAGTTGACCACTATCAGATATTTGTTATTCGGGATATCTCTTATAAAATGAATATTTCTTTGTCCATTTTTTGTTGTGACATGATATCTGAATTTTAACACACACATATGTAAACTATGACTGGTTTAAAGTATACCAACGAGTAATGATTGTCTCTCTTACACGAGAAATATCCTTTGGCACTAGTCAGTGAGCAAAGATGAGGTACTTCGATTATAGCTCAAAGATTGTGAACTAAGTGTCGCCTTGGAAAGAGCCAAGATGAGATCTTGGAAGATCGACTATGGATAAACTGTTGTTCCCACTATCTATACGTGACCCATTAGATAGCCAGATGCGAAACTCAATATGGCGCTAAGTTAAGCGAGCATATAGAGAATTCGAGTCAGGCATTTGAAGGTAACTGGACTAAGATCTGTACGATGTTTTTGGAAGGAGGCATACACTCTTTTTTAAAGGAGTATCCCACCGTAGCATGTGTTTCATACCACATATACTTAAGCGACCAAAATAAGGAAGTGAAAGAATGGATCCCTGCTTCTTTACTGTATGAGTCCTTATAGATCACTATACTTATTTTGATCTCATACTTTATTGTGCCCTGTGTGACTTTTGACTATTTCATGAAGCGGAGGTTTGATGTATGCTCCTTTGACATGTCTCCTATGGTCATGGTTGATTTGACCTAAATGGACATTGTTGAGAAAGTAATTAGACCAAAACTAATTGATTCGAGGATGAAAGAAAGATTATTTAGTAATATATCCAAATTTTATGTTTACTGTCGACAAATTATACCACTACTGGGTATAGCAGTATAATTGTGGACATAAAAATGAGAGGGGTCTATGCATAGCTCCTAAATATAGATATGAGGGATTGGAGGTACTAGATCTGATGTGGCTGAATAAGTCTGGAGCATAACGAGACACTTAGGGACGTTCTATATTGGTCCTCATGAGATTTGGTATAGTACTCCCAAACTTTCTTTTGCAGGTGGCTTGACGGTCGCACTGCTCATTAGCCAAGTATGAATGAAATTATTGGTAGGACGATGATGAGAGATATCATGCACACTATGTGCGAATGGGAGATGTTGGCCTTTTCTGGCCAAAGTCCTATTGGGCGCCCATAGTTGGTGCATGGCCCAATATGAGTAAAATACATATCAGATAAGATATTTGAACGCTTAATTTGAATCAGCGTATTAATATCTGATAAAGCTTATATTAATTAGGGATTTTTCTATTCTTTAGGGATTAAGGAATATCCTTATTTGAATAGAAATGATACGTATGCTTTCTATATATATGTCATTAATTAGAAGGCCTGGAATATAATACAGAGAAAAATATACGCTCTCTCCCATCTCTCTCTCTACCTAAACAATTCCAGTGAGTCCTCTTAAGTGGTAAAATCTGCGGTGGTTATTCTTGTAACGCCACTAACCGTGAGTATTCAAGGAGGAGTCTTTCTACAACGGATGTGAGGCACCAAGGCGATTCCTATACCGACGGTAGGTTCAAGGATTTAATCGGTACCACTGTCACCCACGCTTCCGACATAACTAAATTCATATGTAACACTCATAGAACTAATCATGTCAAGAGCAGAGTTATAAGGATATAAAGGAAAAAAAAAAGGCAAAAATCCAATCTTTGAGCTGAAAACAAAACGAGGGAAAGCTTTAATGGTGGATTGAAAATAGAAACCAAAACTCAAATCCCCGAATGGAGATTTGAGAAAATGGTGACAAATCGAGGTAGGATTGAAACCATCACCCACTGACCTAGTCGACAACTTCTGGTTGTACACCACCGCCTACAAACCATGATGCCTCAAATTAGATAACGCCAATACCACCTACAAACCGCAATACCAAGCCCTCAACCTAAATCCTTGATACTGCTACTACTGGCAAAACCACAACGCGCTCAATCCAGATCCGCGATACCAGTATCATTAATTGCTCGCACCTCCAGACTTCTAATCTATGTTTCGAGAGGAATATGTCATTTTTATGAAAAAAAATATCATACAAAAATATGTGTTTTTAGCTGGATCGTATTTTAGTTAATATTTTCCAAAAGATGTGTCATTTTTCCTAGAAATTGTCTTGCTACTAGATTGATGTATCCCTTTATGGCTATGAATGACTTACTATAACTTTTCTTGCGATTCTTTTCCTTCTACCACTGTGATTGCTTCCTGCCATGGAGCTTTTGCATCTACTTTTAGTTTTGAGTGTCATATGTCTCGCTATGAATTTGATGTTTGTGTATGGTGATGACTCGAACAGTATTCAAGAACACCATGGTCTTCGTCATCTTCATAAGTATAATCACTGAGTTCATTTAGCCTATTCACTACATTGACAGCATTTCAGTGTTGCTACTATCATGATTTGAGATAACGCATTTGCATCATGGCTTTGAAGATTGATTTTATATTTTAGTTTGTCATTATGGATTTGAAGATTGATTTTGTATTTCTAATTCTGCATTCTTGTGAGCACCGTTTTTGTAATATCCATATCCACAATCATGTTTTAAATATTGTTAGGTCCAAAAGTTTGGCATTCTAAATGGCAAAATTTTGAGAACTTAAGTTGATAAAAAATAAGAAGAAGTGGTCACAACAAGTCTAAAGTAGTTACAATAAGTCTGAAGTTGTTACAACAAGTCTTGTCTTTCTAACAACTGAAACTTGAGTTTTTTTTATATGGAAATCTTTTAGAATGTGCCTAAACGTGTTTTGTTTTCATATTTGATAATTCTGGTGATAATATAGATGAAATATAAATGGAATTTCGTGCATAGTTGGTTAGGATATTTTCCTATCAATTTTTAATCAATTCCTTTTATATTTACCATATATATCATTGATTATTTCCTCATTCTTTTATCCTTGATTGATATCTAATTACCTCTTATTATTCAATGAATTTGGACTAGTTTCTGAAGTGAATTCATAAGGATTTTCGTCCATAATTATTGCTGGAAATTTGTTCATCAATTAATTAAGTTTCCTTTAGTTAATTGATTTGATTTGATGAGTTGTTGCGATCAGATTTTCTGATCTGTCGCAACAACTCCAGATATTTAAGGAAAGATTGGTTAATTTTTTTAAATCTTGACTTTTGATTGATATTGATTGAGATATGAATTTTTAGGTTAATTATCAATCTTTGGTAGGTTAAATGAAGATTTTCAGCTGTCCAAAATGTGTCCAAACTGAATCAAAGGAGCAATCATGAATGTAGACATTTTCCTAGTAATTGTTCATAAAGTTGTTGCAACAACTTTCTGGCTGATTACAATATTTATGGAAAGATTTTGATTTTGTTATTAACTTTTTCCTTATTTGATTTTAGCCTATTCACACTACAATGGACGACCAAGGGGACCGGAATTCACCTATAAAAGCTCTACTACTCTAAGAAATTATATATGTACTTCATTGAGAGAAATATACTTAGAGAGAGCTTTTATTTGTAAGGCATAGAGCATATTCTATTGCCATTGAGTGACTTAGAGAGCTTTAAGGTTTTCTAGGTACTTTGTTTGAGTGCATCATATTCTTTAGGAGGAAGAACAATACGTCTTCGGGAGGAGACAGATCCGGACCAGTGAAGGCATTTCATGTGTAAAGAATCGACAGGACGAGGGGAGCTCGTTAAACAAGATTAGTGGAGTCGTTACAACACATTGTGGTAATTGAAAAGAGGGAGTCTTTTATTGCATTAGTCAATTGGTGTTTGTAATTTTTGTACTTTACTAATTTGTTTAATCTCTGGGCATAGCCACGTGGAGTAGGAGAGTTTCGAACCACTTTAAAAATGTCTTGTGTTCATTCTTTATTTTCCTGTTTTTGTCGTAACATATGCACTCGTCGTTGCAACAACCTTTTCATTCACGTCTTACAACATAATTAATTAATTATTAAATTAATCAATTAATTAATTATTTGGTAATACCAAAAACAGATCTTTCAATTAGTATCAGAGTGGAGTCACTTAATTTTTAGTGAGATTTTTTTTGATCTGTTTTGTGTTAGTATATCTTTTCTCAATGAAGAAGGATCAATTTCTCGTCCACCATTGCTAGATAGGACCAACTATCTTTATTGGAAGACTAGGATGAGAGCATTCATCAGAGCACTTGACATTAAAGCCTGGAGATCTATTCTTACAGGTTGGTCTCATCCTGTTGTCAGAGCTGATGATAGAACAACTTCCTTAAAATCCGTGATTGACTAGTCACCCTAAGATGATTTGCAAGCTAGTTTACCAAAGCTCTACATGCCATTTTCAATGGATGTGATATAGAGCAAATCAAGTTGATTTCTTCATGTAAAACTGCCAAGGAGGCATGGGAAATCCTTCAGACTCATTTTGAAGGTTCAGGTGATGTAATGCGTAACAAACTCACATCTCTTGCAACTAGATTTGAGCAAATACGAATGGAAGAAAATGAATCTTTTTCTCAATATTACACAAAACTGTGTGATATTGCTAATGAATCATTTGCTCTTGTTGAAAAGATTTCTGAGCTATTATACTGAGAAAAATTGTTAGGTCTCTTCCTGATCGTTTTCAACCTAAGATTATTGCAATTGAAGGTTGAAGACTTGATGAGTTTTTTTCGAGCATTTGAAATGAATCTAACAGTAAGAAAGAAGGAGAAATCCATTGCTCTCAAATCCACTCAAGAGAACAATGGAGTGTCAAATGAGGAAGAAGATGGTGACGAACTTGCTTTACTTACAAAAAAATTTAAAAAATTCTTAAGGAAAGTAGGCAAGAACTCTGGGTCTATTTCATCATCATCCAAATCAGGTAAGACCTCCACTAAATCTTCTGATTCTTCTAACAAGAAAGATATGCAGTGCAGATGATATGAACCCCGCCAATAATTGTAACGAAACCCAGCACTAATTATGGAATTCAAACCCCAAGATCACCAAGTCGCAAGATTATTGAGTCTTGACCCTTTACCTAGCAAGATAAGAACCAAGAACTACGAAAGATAATAGACGCTACACTAAGAATCCTCAAGAACCACTCAAGAATTAATGGGATAAGTCTGGTTGTTTTGAACGCCACAAGAGTTAACTTAATAAGTTCAAGAATCTTCTCAAGAATTGAGGAAAACATGAATAACTCGTAATATTATTGATCACTAAGCTGTTTAAAACATACAAAGACCTCTTCTTTATATAGAAGTCGAATTCAACCCTAATTTAAGGCAAACCAATGCTATTTTGACATGTGGCAACCCTCTCCTCAATAAATCTGAAAATAACTAAATCTGAATAAAAGAAGTTTCCTAAAAATACAAAACACCTAGAAAAATGTGAAGAGAAGACTCTTCTAGAACCTTAATCATAGTGATTAGGCTCCCTTGGATCTGATTTGGGCTTATATCGGGCCTCCATGCATTAGCCATCTGACCAATGTATTGAATCAGCCCATTTAATGCTTCTTTGAATCTATTGGCTCTAAGTCTTGTGATTGGCCTACTTGGCAAGCTTAATGAATCACGTGATTGCTGCCTTTGAGTCCCTCCAAGCCCTCGTGAATGCTCCTCCTCTTGCACATGTGGTTAAGCAGCTACGTTTGCATCATTCTCCCCCTTTTGAAAAGGATTTGTCCTCAAATCATCACCTGCATCGAAAGGAGATAAATCAGCAACGTTAAAGCTCACACTAATACCATACTCACCTGGTAATTCTAGCCTGTAGGCATTATCATTGATGCGTTCCATTACTTGAAATGGTCCATCTCCCCGAGGTAGTAGTTTTGAGCGCCGTTGTTCCAGAAAACGATCCTTCCTCAAATGCACCCAAACCCAATCTCCTGGTTCAAAAACTACCTTTTTGCGTCCCTTGTTGGCTTGATGGACATATTATTTGGTCCTTCTTTCAATGTTCAACCGTGCCTTTTCGTGAATCTGTTTCTCTAATTCAACTTTCTTTTTGTCATCTAAGTTTACACGTTCACTTAAAGGTAAAGGAGTTAAATCCAAAGGTGACAATGGATTAAATCTGTAAACAATTTCAAATAGTGAAAACTTAGTTGCAGAATGTACACTCTTATTATAAGCAAATTCAACATGTGGCAAAAAATCTTCCCATGTTTTCAACTTCTTCTTAACGATAGCACGCAACAAAGAAGACAAAGTCCTATTCACTACTTCAGTTTGACCATCAGTTTGTGGATGACAAGTAGTAGAAAATAATAACTTGGTTCCTAGCTTTCCCCANTTTTATGACATGCAATGAAATGTGCCATCTTAGAGAACCTATCTACTACCACAAAGATTGAATCTCTCCCCCTCTTAGTCCTAGGTAATCCCAAAGCAAAATCAATAGAAATATCAGTCCAAGGTTCACTAGGTATAGACAGAGGGGTGTACAAACCATGGAGTTTCAACTTAGACTTAGCTTGTTTACAGGTGATACACTTTTCACATATTCTTTCAACATCACTTTTCATCTGAGGCCAAAAGAAATGTTCATGCAAAACACCTAAAGTCTTAGCCACATCAAAATGACCCATCAAACCACCACCATGAGCTTCTCTCGCAAGTAATTCACGCAAAGAACACATAGGCACACACAATTTATTCTCCCAAAACAAAAATCCATTATGCCTATAGAACTTACCAAATGCTACTTTTTCACATGCATTGAATACATTACCAAAATCAGAATCTTGTGCATATAAATCTTTAATGTATTCAAAGCCAAGTAGTTTTATATCTAAAGTAGAAAGTAAGGCATACCTTCGGGACAATGCATCAGCCACAACATTTTCCTTACCTTGCCTGTATTTAATCACATAAGAAAATGTCTCAATGAATTCTACCCACTTTGCATGGCATTTGTTTAGCTTTTGCTGTCCCTTTAAATACTTCAAGCATTCATGATCAGTGTGAATCGCAAATTCCTTTGGCCATAAATAATGCTGCCAATTTTCCAAAGCCCTCACTAAAGCATACATCTCCTTATCATAAGTGGGATAGTTTAGAGATACCCCACTCAATCTTTCACTGAAGTATGCAACTGGACGGTCTTCTTGCATCAAGACAGATCCAATACCTATTCCTAAAGCATCACACTCAATGTCAAAAGTTTTAATGAAGTTAGGTAAAACAAGTAAAGGTGCATTAGTTAACTTTTCTTTGATCAGATTAAATGCTTTTTCTTGTTCCTTTCCCCACTTAAACGGCACATTCTTCTTAATGACTTCAGTAAGATGGGCGGCCAAGCTACTAAAACCACGTACAAATTATCTATAGAAACTAGCTAGGCCGTGGAAACTTCTCACTTGGCTGATTGTTGTAGGCATTGGCCAATCTTGGTTTGCTTTCACCTTTTCTTCTTCCACCTCAATTCCCTGAGCACTAACAACAAAGCCAAGAAACACAAGCTTATCCGTGCAAAAGGTGCACTTCTTGAGGTTAGCAAACAACTTTTCTTTCCTTAACACA
>JXTC01000104.1:365784-391998 GCA_002914845.1 Trema orientale
AAAGAGTACCTATTGGTGAAACCATCATGTGTGACTCGCCGATCATACTGCCATGGTCTTCCCAATAGAATATGACATGCATGCATAGGTACCACATCGCAAAGTACTTCATCTTCATATTTGCCAATGGAAAATGCCACCAACACCTATTTTGTCACCTTGACTTCTCCATAATTATTCAACCACTGAAGCCGGTACGGTCGTGAATACTTTATGGTAGGTAACGCTAATTTCTCTACTAATTCAATACTAGCCACATTGGTACAACTCCCCCCATCAATTATGACGCTGCAAACTTTGTTCTTCATGAAACATCGAATATGAAACAAATTCTCCCACTGGTTGTTGTTTTCTTCCTTAACTTACGCGCTAAGAGCTCGTCTTGCTACTAATGATTCTCCGTCTATAGCACACTGCCCTTCATAGTCATCTTCAAGTGGTGGCATGTCATTTTCTTCATCTTCTCGTTTATCGTCCGTCTCAATCTCTCCTTGAGCATTGATCACCATCACCCTTTTATTCAGACATTGGCTGGCAATATGACTCCTGCCTTGACATTTAAAACACTTAATGTCATGATTTCTAGAAGTGGCAGATTTGGTGTTACCTTGTTTCGGTGCTGCAACTTGTTTTCCATCCTTAGAAGGCTCGGACTTAGGCTTAGCTGATGGAAATTCGTCCTGTTCAGGGGCTGATCTCCGTGAGTTTATAGGAGCTGAGCTTGGTCCCCTCCTAGGAAAGTTCCTCCGTTTCAATTGTTGCTCAACTTTAATAGCATGATGCACCATATCTGTCAGCTCTACATAGTGTTGCATCTCTACCACGTCCGCTATCTCTCTATTTAGACCGTGTAAGAACCTAGCCATGGTAGCTTCTCTATCCTCCTCTACATTTGCTCGGATCATAGCAACCTCCATCTCTTTATAGTAATCATCTATGCTCTTGGATCCTTGAATTAGTCGCTGTAACTTATTGTATAGCTCCCGATGGTAGTAGCTTGGAACGAAACGTCTTCTCATGATTGTCTTCATCTCGTCCCACGTCTCAACAGGGCGTTCTATATTTCTCCTTCTTTCCTTCAACAATTGATCCCACCAAACAATAGCATAATCAGTGAATTCAATTGCAGTAAGCTTTACCTTTTTAAGCTCATAATAATTGTGGCAATCGAAGACGATCTCCATTCTCTTCTCCCACTCTAGGTAAGCTTCAGGATCGTTTTTACCTTGGAAGGACGGAATCTTCACTTTAATGCCTCCTAAGTCATTATCTCTTCTAGGTCTACCCATCCTAGCTTCTCTATTCCCATAACCACGCCTAGACCTGCCCCTATTTACATTTGGTTCTTCCATCTCCTTGTATTCTTCTACATCTTCATCATCAAATCATTGCTCATCTAGTTGTACCTGCCTAGGTGGTTGCCTAATGGGAGCATTTTGAGGCTGTCCCACGGCTGTTTCTCCTTCTAACCTATCCATCCTCTCATGAATTGGTTCTATTTCAACTCTCATCATTCTCCTCATCTCTCCCAACAACGCCTGTAGTTGTAAGTTCGGAACGGTTTGTTGTTGTACCTCTTCGGTTGTGTTACCTTCTTGATTGCGTGACATATTGAAATCTGCAAAACAAGGTTAGGACCTCATAAGCACTATTTCCTCACGTGTTTCACTCAGAAAGATTCACTCACTCTCATGTTTGGCACTCAATGGCTTTTACCCTCTTATGTTCTCACCACTCTTGCCTTTTTCCACTCGTTATGTTTTTCTTTTCACTCTTAATCAGATTCAAGAATACTCCAGCGGCAATTCAATATGATAAGCAACCAGATCAAATCATAAAACTCATAAGCAATTCTCAAGAAACTGATGCAAGAAATATGAGTAATACGAATTCTTCGGTTTCAGCAATACCCCAAAATTCACACAATTTCTCCCAAATTTTGATGATTTTTCTCACTCAAGCGTGAGGATTTGGCAAAAAAGAGTTTAGGAAGTAAGAAACAAGATTGACACAAAAAATTTTGATAATTTTTTTTTCTTTCCGGATCCGCGTCCCCTTTCTTTCCTTTCCTTTTCTTTTATTTTCTTTCTTTGAGTTGCAAAAATGTGTGAAGGACACATGGGAATCGGGTAACTTAAAGAAAAGGGTAACCAGAAACGAATAACAAGAAATCTAAAAACAGAATTGAAGACTTTGAATCAAACTAGGATACCGAAAATACAAAATTCGAATGTGACTTAATCAAGATATGATTCGGCCTCCCAAGTAACCCAAGCAACTTGGACCCCAAGCAAAAGCAAAGAAATGCTAGTTGGCTTAGATTTAGGAAACCAATAATTTTCGGCCAATAATAAGGAGTTTGATCAAATTGGGAAACCTAGTATCCTTAAATTTCAAGATTTCGGCCAGGAACCCTAGTTGATCAGATTAAGAAACTAAATATGACAAGTATACCTAAAACAAGAAATTCGGCATACACTATTTTTCTTATTTTTTATTTTTTTCTTTTTCGTAACCCTAATTAAAGAATCAAAGGAACAACAAAGAAAGTAAAAGATAATTCAAACTTGCCTTGAAACCTAGCTCTGGTGCCAAATGATATGAACCCCGCCAATAATTATGACGAAACCCAGCACCAATTATGGAATTCGAACCCCAAGATCACTAAGTCGCAAGATTGTTGAGTCTTGACCTATTTTTTAGCAAGATAAGAACCAAGAACTACGAAAGATAATAGATGGCACACCAAGAATCCTCAAGAACCACTCAAGAATTAATGGGATAAGTCTGGTTGTTTTGAACGCCACAAGAGTTAACTTGATAAGTTCAAGAATCTTCTCAAGAATTGAGGAAAACACGAATAACTCGCAATATTATTGATCACTAAGCTGTTTAAAACGTACAAAGACCTCTCCTTTATATAGAAGTTGAATTCAACCCTAATTTAAGGCAAACCAATGCTATTTTGACATGTGGCAACTCTCTCCTCAATTAAATCCGAAAATAACTAAATCTGAATAAAAGAAGTTTCCTAAAAGTACAAAACACCTAGAAAAACGTGAAGAGAAGTGTTTAGCTTCAATTGGACTCTTCTAGAACCTTAATCATAGTGATTAGGCTCCTTTGGATCTGATTTGGGCTTATATCGGGCCTCCATGCATTAGCCATCTCACCAATGTGTTGAAGCAGCCTATTTAATACCTCTTTGAATCTCTTGGCTCTAAATCTTATGATTGGCCCACTTGGCAAGCTTAATGGATCACGTGATTGCTGTCTTGAGTCCCTCCAAGCCCTCGTAAATGCTCCTCCTCTTGCACATGTGGTTGAGCAGCTACGTTTGCATCAGCATAGAATGTCAAGGATTTGTGCACATACAATCTGAATGTGCAAACACTTTGAAAAAAAAGCCTAAATCCTTCACATCAACTTGGAGTGATAAATAATCTAAAGGCAGCCAAGAAAGTGACAACAATGTAAGCAATCATGTTGCTTTTGTTAGTTCATTTTTTTCTAGTAACCTTTGTCATGAACAGAAAATATCAGTTGTTTGTTATACAGTCTCGGAAGTTAATGATGACAAAGAATTGTCTTTGACTGAATCCGAATCTAATTTGGATATTGATGAGGATTCACTTAGTGATGCGTACAAAAAACTCTATGCTCAATGGGAACGTGTTTGTGCTGAAAACTATGGTCTGGTAAAAACCAATTCTTTTTTGGTTGAGTTTAAAGAAAATTATTTTAAAAGAATTCAAGAATTAGAATTAATTGTTGATGAAAAAGAAAAAAGAGTAAAAGAGATCTCTATGAAACTTGAAAGAACTATGAAATCTCTCAAAATGCTTAATTCTAGTTCATCCCAATTAGATCATATTTTGTCTTCTGGAAAGTTTTCTGGTGACGTTACTGGACTTGGTTTTAAAGGTGAATGTTCAGGAACAAAAACTATTTTTGTGAAAGAATCGGTTACTGCTCCTACCAGAACACCTGTTGTTACAACAACAGGCTCAAAGAAAGTTTCAGCACCTGTCAGCACATCAGTTGTTACAACAACAGGATCTCGTTCAACATTCAGAAGTGGTCTGGGCTTTGTACCACCAGCAGGTAAATACAACAAACCTATTACAACAACTGATTCGTACATAACAAGCAAAGGTAAGAGATTCATACCTATTTGTCATTTTTGTGATGTTAAAGGTTATATTCGACCTAGATGTTTTACCATGATGAGTTTTCTGGAAAACAATTATTTTAAAAAGTCATTTTTGGATTCTTCTAAAAGAAAAACTCCAAAACCAAAAATTGATTTAAAAAATAATACCAGGAAAATATGGGTAAGAAAGTCTGATCTTAATTGTTTTGCCTTTTTTACTTATCTAAGAACTAGTGCTACTAATTTGTGGTATTTTGATAGTAGTTGTTCCAGGCATATGACAAGTGATAAGTCCATCTTGACGAACTATAAGATTGTCACTGATGGTATGGTGACATTTGGTGATGGTGTGAGGGGAAGAGTTCTCAGCATTGGAACTCTCAACATTGATGTTTTCCCGAAATTGAAGAGGGTGATGCACGTAGAAGATTTGAAGGCTAATTTGATTAGCATAAGTCAATTGTGTGACTTAAATTTGAACGTGCAATTTACTAATGAGAGGTGTCAAGTCTTGGACATTTCAGGTAAGTGTGTGTTAGAAGGTTTCAGATCTTTGAATAATTGTTACACTATTTCTCCTAATACACACACATGTCACAAAACTTCTTTGAATAGTTCTGATTTATGGCATGAAAGACTTGGTCACTTGAATTTCAAAGCACTAAGAAAACTGGGAAGTATTAGTGCTGTTCGTGGTTTACCGTCTCTTGGTAAACAATCTTCTGAAGTGTGTAGACCACGTCAATATGGAAAGCAACAGAAATCCACACACAAGGTGATTCAACAAATTTCAACATCAAAGGTATTAGAATTGTTACATATGGATCTGATGGGACCTATGCAAATAGTAAGTGTGGCAGGTAAATATTACATCTTTATTTGTGTTGATGATTTCTCTAGGTTTATCTGGATTGCATTTTTGAGAGAAAAATCCGATACTTTTGATGCTTTTACGAGTCTGTATTTGAAACTGAGAAATGAGAAAAATTGTAACATTGGCAAGATTGTGAGAATAAAAAGTGATCATGGAAAGGAATTTGAAAATTCTGTTTTCACTAAGTTTTATGATGATCATGGTATTGCTCATGAGTTTTCTACTCCTAAAACACCACAACAAAATAGTGTTATGGAAAGGAAAAATCGTACCTTGCAGGAAATAGATCGTATGATGCTGAATAGCAAGAAATTACCAAAGAAGGTGTGGGTCGAAGCAATAAACACAGCATGTTATACCATAAATCGTGTTTATTTGAGACCAGGTATAAAAATGACACCATATGAGATCTGGAAAGAAAAGAAACCCAATGTAACTTACTTTCATGTCTTTGGTAGCACATGTTACATCTTGAATGATCGTGAACATTTGGGTGAGTTTGATGCAAAAAGTGATATTGGTGTGTTTCTTGGTTACTTCAATAATAATAGCATGAGAAGCCAAACCATTATGGAGTCCGCTAATATGGTTGTTGATGACTGTAGTGATTTTTCTGAATTTTCAAAGGAAGAAATTTTAAACAGTATTACTAATGAAACTGTTGATTCAACGGAACCAATTATTGCAACAACCAAATCTGCTGAGAAATCTGATGTTACAACAACAGAACCACAAGCAGTTTCTTCCAATTCGGAAATTCCTGAATTATGCATGAAGGATGGTGAGTCTTTTGAGAATCTTTCCAAAAAAGAACCATCTTCCAGAGTAAAGAAAAATCACCCAACAGATCTCATTCTTAGTAAGCTTAATGATACCATGGTCACAAGGAAAAGGTACATAAATCTTGCTCAATATATTTGCTTTGTTTCTATGGTTGAGCCTAAGAATGTCAAAGAGGCTCTACTTGATGAATTTTGGGTAAAGGCTATGCAAAAAGAGTTAGAACAATTTTCTCATAATGATGTTTGGACTCTTGTTCCTAGACCCCGTCATACAAATGTCATTGGTACCAAATGGATTTTTAAAAATAAGTCTGATGAATTTGGTAATATTGTGAGAAATAAAGCAAGATTGGTTGCTCAGGGATATACTCAAATTGAGGGCATTGACTTTGATGAAAAATTTACACTAGGGGCTAGATTAGAGTCTATTAGGTTACTTCTTGCAAAAGCTTGTGTCATAGGTTTCAAATTATATCAAATGGATGTTAAAAGTGCTTTTCTGAATGGTATTTTGAATGAAGAAGCCTATGTTGAATAGCCCAAAGGATTTGAAGAACTACATTTGCCTAATCATATTTTCAAATTAAAAACGACATTATATGGGTTAAAACAAGCTCCTAGGGTATGGTATGATAGATTGACAATTTTCTTGATTGAAAGGGATTACAAGAGAGGGGAAGTGGACAAAATACTTTTTATCAAACACTTTGATTCAGGTATTATTATTGCTCAGGTATATGTCGATGATATAATGTTTGGCTCTACTTCGAACTCTAAAGTGCAGGAATTTGTCAATCAATGAAGGACGAATTCGAGATGAGTATGGTTGGAGAGCTCATATATTTTTTGGGTTTGCAGGTTAAACAGCTTGAGGATGGCATTTTCATTTCTTAAGCCAAGTATGCCAAGAACCTTATTTCTAAGTTTGGTCTTGAAAAAGCCAAATAATTTCGTACCTCCATGAGCACAATGCTGAAGTTAACAAAAGATTAAGAAAGGGTAAGTGTTGATCCAATATTGTATAGAAGCATGATAGGAAGTCTTCTTTACCTTACTGCTAGTCGTCTTGATATATGTTATAGTGTTGGTGTGTGTGCAAGATAACAGAGTAATCCTAAGGAATCTCATATTACTGCTGTTAAGAGAATTATTCGCTATGTGAGTAGTACTCTTGATTATGGTATTTGGTATTCTAGGGATACTAATGTGAATCTTACAGGATATAGTGATGCGGACTGGGCAGGCAATGCAGATGACAGAAAGAGTACAAGTGGTGGTTGTTTCTACCTTGGGAGTAACTTGGTTTCTTGGCAGAGCAAAAAACAGAATTTGATTTCTCTATCAACTGCTGAGGCTGAATACATTGTTGGTGGAAGTTATTGTACACAACTTCTCTAGATGAAACAGATACTCGCTGACTATGGCTTTGATATAGATGTTATGACTGTGTTTTGTGATAATACAAATGCAATAAACATTTCAAAAAACCCAGTGCAACATTCTAGGACAAAGCATATAGACATCTGTCACCATTTTATAAGGGAATTGGTTGAGAATAAAACAATCATTTTAGAACATGTTGAGACTGAAAAGCAGATTGCAGACATTTTTACCAAAGCCCTTGATTCTGTAAAATTTGATTCCTTGAGGCAAGCCTTAGGAATCTGTTGTGTTTAAGTTTCTTTGTGTTTTGTGTTTTTCAGTTTCAGCCAAAAATGTTTCTTGTGAACAAAAAGATATTGATAGAGATAAAGAGTGTATAAGGAATTTAGATAATATCTTTTTAATTTTTGTTATAAACTAAATTGTTTAACTATTTTGAATTGTTATTATTTTGACATTAAAATAGCCAAATTCTTAAATCTTGATGAATTTTTTGATCGATTATTAGCTGAACAACTTTATTTTAATGATCTTTTGAAACCTAGCTGTGGAACAGGTCCCATGACTAGAAAGAGCTACCTACTCTGAAGTGTGAAAGCCGTCCTTGAGTAATTTGGGCCTCTGTATCACCAATATGGAGATGATAATCTACCACGGAAAATGCTACCTCAGAGATAGTGTGAAAGCTACTATCATAGGTATTTAAAATAAAGACAGTAAAAAAAAATAAAAAATAAACTGCCTGTTGCGTAAATAAATAAAAAATAAAAAAAAGATAGAAATTTTGAGAAAATTAAAAAGGGTAAGTAGTTGGTTTTTGATCGAGTTTATTCATCTTGATTTTATAAATAAGGAGATTTATTTGCCAAAATTTTAACAATTTATTATAATTTTAAAATCTTTTTTATTTCAGGAATAAAATTGGTATAATCTTCTTCCTTACCCTCTTCTTATCAAAACTATATCTTGAGTTTATAGAAATAAATTGGCTGAAATTGTATTATTTTTGTGTGTGACGATTTTCTCTTTGTGAATATTTAAAAAAAAAAAGAAAAAAAAGGGGGCAAATTTTGTTTTTGGAAAGTTTGCAATCTGATTTTTCACTTGTTGCAACATGTCAAAAATTTTTTAGTTTTATTCCAATCAACCAGTTTCCTGATTTTGTGTTTGGGAAATCACCAAAAATTCTGATTTGAATTTTGAATTTCCTAATATGATGGCTAATTGGTTCTATAAATATAGCTTAATTGAATGGGTTAATTTTTAACCTAATTTTTCTCTCACTCACGCTCACTCTATCTTTGCCTTTGTCGTTTCTTCTTCTTCCTTCTCTCTTATTTTTACCTTGAGTTTCAGATTTTTCAATCCACATTGGTGAAGACTCGTGATAGTGTTGCTTCAAAGAAGCTTCAGACTTCTTCACTTGTTGTCAAGACAACTCCCATGAAGAAGAAGAAAACGAACCCTCCAGGTTCGTCCTCTGCCTCAGCCGAAAAACCTCAACCTGAGGTCGCGAAACTGGTTACTGCACAACCCAAGGTGGTGGCACCTACTGCTCCACCTCGTGTTGTATCAGAACCCGAGCCCGTTGAAGAAGCTAAAGAGTCGGCTGAAGATTCCTCTCAAGCCGAGATTGAAAAAGATGGTGGTTCTGATGATGAAGCCGTCTCAGAAGCCGAAGATATTGCCAGCGCTGATGAAGATGAAGAAGCCGGAGATGATGAAGGTGACGATGAGGATGATCAATCTGAGTCTGATGATGCACCTCTAGCACCTGTTGCAACGAAATCGACGAAAGCCCCAAAATCTGTTGTGACTACCAAATCGATTCAATCCCCGTCTGTTGCAACAACTGCAAAAATCAAGAAATCTGGAGGAACGAAATCTATTGCAACAAAGGCTGCTATTTCTGAATCATCAAAACTTGATGATGGTGCAACAACTTTCAAAGTCACTCCCTCAGTCAAGTCCAAGAAGCCTACTCCAAAGAAGAATGAAGCTTCGAAATCCTCAAAGGCCTCCAAAGTTGTTGCAACAACTACAGAATAAGTTGCAACAACTGTTGTCTCTATTCCATCCGCCCTTGTTCCAGTTGCAACAATGCCATCCAAAGCTGCAACAATTTCGATGGGAACTGAAGAAGATTCATCCATGGAGACTAGGCCGTCCAAACCACAATTTGACATTTCAGAAGAGCCTGAAAGTTCAGAGAACAGTGACGACGATGAACCTGAGATTGAAGTACCCGAACCTTCAATGGACAAGGGCAAAGCTATTCAATCCGACACTCCTGAGGGGTATGTTGTTTCTCAAGCCTATTCTACTTCGTTTTATACCATTGAGAATGAAGCTTTGATAAAAGATTATGAATAAATGAAAACTGTTACTGACTTTGAGGGATATGTTCCTAGAATGGTCCAAGAATTCTATTACAATATACATGAAGATTTCATTGACCCATTGAGTCCTTTTTATTAGAAAGTTTATGTTAGAGGGCATGTAGCTCTTATCCTCTAATAATTTTTTTTTTTCATTTATATATATGGGCACCAATCCAGTAGGTATTTTTTTTTTTACCTATGCATAGGTATCAATTTTGTCAATGAAAATTTTTTTTGCACATTTTTTTATATTAAAAAGTAAGAGAGAGAAATAGCATTAATGATGCACGTCTTTTTATGCGCATCATTATAGCCGTTGGATCACCATTAGATGATGATCCAATGGTTAAAAAAAAATACCTTCACATAGGTAAAAAAAAAAATACATACTGGATTGGTAACCTATATATATATATATTACAAGTATTATATATAACATTTTTTTTTCAATAATCTAGTGGGGGAAATTGCCCTTACTCGCCCTTATTCAGCTCCATCCCTGGTAATATTCCATAGGTATGCTTATGAATTTGTGCATATATATTCACACATATCATGAGTCATCAACAAAACTAAGCATTGATAACAAACAATACTAAAATGTTGTAGATGTTGAAAATTCTAAAAAATAAATTTCGAAAAACAATTTTTTTGAAAATAATTTTCGCAGTTTTGTAAACAAATCAAGAACGCAGCGGAATAGGTATTTTAAAATTTTTCTTGAAACTTTACAAAACAAAAACATAGGATCATCAATCTAACATAAATCAATTCATGAATCTTGGTTTGGATAAAACCTAGAAGCGCTTCACAACCATTGAGCCTTCCCGTCTATTTTCTGGAGCCCATTGAATGATCTAGTGTGTGGGTACCTTCTTGATTCCCAACGAGAGATGAGCGGACGATCCAGAAGATGCTCTTCCTTCTCCTTGATTGCACGTCTACGATCATAGGTATCTCTCCTTCGGCAGCCATGAACGAGCTCGGGATTTCTCCCGCGGTGGCTCGGTTCTCTCACCCTCTCTCTTTTCTCTGTGTCTCACATTTTCTACAGTCACTATGACTGAGAGTGGCGTGTGGCTACTGTACAGAGGATTAGGAGAATTTTTCTCTTAAGTATTAGAGTGATGTAAACCCTAATGGGTTTATTGGGCTCAACTGACTATTCAATTAGTATTAGGCTATATGTGAGCTAGACAGGGGACCTTATGGATCCAAATAGTCTAACCTCCAATGGGCCAACTACCCACAGTCATAATTAACTCTTAATTATGATTGGATCTTGTCCATTAATATTGGAGTACTCCACTATAAGCCCAATATTGCACTCTTAGACTAAATGTCATATATATTTTTTGTTAAGCTAATTAACACTTTAATTAACTTGATCCATTTAGCATATACTATACCTGAACATATATCCCTGATGTAATGTCGTACTAGTGAGGTAAAATAACCGTATTACCCCTCTAGTACATATTTACCTTTGAGTTATCATTTTTCATCTAATGGATAATAATTGACTACAGTGTTTGTAATTGCCCATACAAACACAGTCAAATTCACAAAGTGAATACCTGGCGACTAGTTTTTTTATTATCCAAGTCCTTGAAAAAACTCAAAGTGACATTATATACATGGTGTCCAAATCATGAAAGGCATTCTAGTCAATTCACAAATCTTATTTTCAAAGATACCAGAGTTCGAACCATATAATCGGAACTAGTCATTTAGTAAGTCAAAAAGATAAAACTCATGAAAGCAAGTCCGATAATCACTAGGATTAAGGTAATCTTGCAATAGTGCTAGATTAGTAAAAAATAGAATATTGAGTTACGACACTTAACCTCAAATTCTATTTTTACTTGGTCCAGTTCAATGCACTTATAACTTTCTTATAATGCACTAGTGTTTCTATCCGCAGTCGGATACTTCGATGATCGGAGACTTCGTCAATCCCATTGAAATAGACAACATTACATTCTTTGGCAAAATAAAATATTCTATCTTTATTTGCTGAATGTGAACTTTTAATTTATACATAATGAAATAAAGAATTTAGTCTCCTACCTGTGAACACTTCATATGAATAATTCTTTATTACTCATTATTAGTCATGGAAACTTTTAGATCTTTGCATAATAGAAAAACATAAACATCACATGTATATAATTGGGACATAATATGGAATTTATTAACAACAAATAAATAACACTTAAATCCAATAAATATTATTTAAAATGCCAAACAAAGAAACTGCTTTCTAGGGCATATTTTCAACAGTAGACAAACAACTATACTTATAGTATTTAGTGTTCCACACTGGTACTCCCTTTCTCTTCTAGAGCTCTTCGTACCCAGCTTTTATTGTATGCCAAATACAGTTCCTAGTATTAACTTTAGGAAACCAACTAAGCTTGCACTCAGTCTGTGGTTTAACTAAAAGGTGATTGGCAAAGCCTGTTACTTTAAGTGTTCGGGTAAGTTACACTGTAAAAACCCAAATTTTTAAAGGGTATTCTAGTAATTTTTGCCAAAAAAATAATTAATTAAAAAATTTTATATTATATAAGAAGTGGAACCCACTTTTATTTTTAAATGCAACACTCTTTCTTTTCCCTATCACTTACCCGACAACTGTATCCGCACTTTTTTTCTTTCTTTTTCTCTTTTCTTTTTCTTTTTGTTTTCTTCCTTTTTCTTCTTCCTTCAACCATGACCAAACTACCAATTTCTCTCTTCTCTCCATGTACAACCATAAGGAAATAGTTAGCATGAGCCTCATTATCTTACTCCTTACTACGCCACCTTCAAGATTCAACCTCCTTTTCCCTGGTTGGTTGTAGGAATATGAAGTTGAAGGTAGTCAATCTAAGCCAAACGACCATAAAAAACGAAAAATAGCTGTAAAAGTTTCCAGCGCCATTGTGCCACCATCTGGCCACCTAGAGGGCTGCCGCTGGTCTTTTTGGATTTGTCTCATCACAAGCTTCCATTCAAGATCCTTCTCACGTCTTAGTTTGCTGCTGATGAGCATTATGTAACTTTCGTCATTTTTGTAATTGATTTGTGGCATGTTTATAATTATTTTTGGGAAGTTATTTTTATGGCTGTGAAAGTTATATAAGGTGAAACAGGGATTTGAATCATGAATAGATGTGGCTGAGTTGTGTTGGATTGAAATCCAGGTTAAGAGAATTTTTAAGTTGAAAAAGTTGGTATTTTTCTAATTCTTTGGTATTTTTCTAATTCAAGCTCAAAAGTTGTATTTTTTTAAATCTGATACAGTATGGTGCTGTAAATATGATATTGCTGATAATGGACATTGGGCGTAATGTGAAAAAGTTGGTATTTTTACAAATAAATCCAAAAAGTTATTATATCCATAATCTGATTCAGAAATAAATGGTACTTTCGTAATCTTAAAAAGTATAGGGTAGCCTAAGCCTCAGGCTGAAGGAGTAAAAATTGAGAAAAGTGGTATTTTTAAAATATTTCTAATTTTTTATAAATAATCAGCAAAGTTGCTATTTTGCAAATATTTTCGAAAAGTGATACTTTGTAACTTTCAGAAATTAAGGCCCAAGTATGGCTCGGGGCCTCGAAACTAAGTTTCGACTTCAAATTTAGATTAGGTGAGACCGAGATACGAACTTTGATATATAACATTCATATATTTTGAATTGTCGCGAATTTTGAGACACAAGGCTCGTGAATAGTCTCTTTTTGAGCGTCAAGGGCTAAGTTTCAGCTCGCACTCAAGTTAGTTGAGTTATATGTCTAACCTAGCTAATTTGGATGCTAGGAAAGTATTGGTGAAGTTCGTTTTGCCATTTAAAGCTCCATTAGAAAAGTCAGCCGTTAAAATGAAGATTCGACAAGTGCTGATAGCTTGGCATAGTTTCTCGAGGCCGGGGATTCAATTACCATATTTTTTATTATTTTATAAAATATGAATATAACATTTTGTGACAATGTGAACTGCTCTGGATGGTTTTATGAATAGTTTTGCACATGATTAATTTTTGGGTTTGACTAAAAATACGTGTTATGTTACCAAAATTGTAAAAGGCACAAAATTACTTTGATTAAAAATCAGAGCACATTTGGTATGTTACTTATGGTTGTTTGCACCACTCCTTATATTGCACGTACCATAGGATCACATATGAGGTCTATCTTAGACATCGTGGTATTTAGTAGGCGGCCAGCACCCCCGCTCTCGATGAGAGCCCATAAACTTGTGTAGGGTCTTCTGACTACCCTAACTCGATAGGCGTAGGCATTCAGTTACCCTTCTGGTTCGGTAGGCTTTGATACATGGGTATCCCACCGATTTTTTGGGATAAGTATCTGGCAATGAGTACTTAGTACACGTAGTATGACTTACTCTAGTTTGTGATGAGAGAATGTAAACTCATGAGATAGGATAATTTGTGATATGTGCATTATGGTTTTGCCACAGGATTTTCTGTATAGGTTTAATTATGATTTTGATCACAGATTTTGATTATGGTTTCGACTATGATTTTTGATAAAAAGGTAATTGGATATCCTACTGGGCATTTTTATGCTCACCCCCTCTTATCTTTCTTCTTCTAAGATTACAGTTTTAAGACAGACTTACGGTTGGCTAGTTGCAATACTAGAGTTATTCTTCATAGTCATGTCTATTGTTTTGGGTTTGTATCTTATTATAGATTCTCTTATTTTCTTCAATAATTATTTAGCCATGTTTTAAATATACTTACAAGCAGATATATGAGGGGATTTAAATCACGATTATTAACTTCGTGAATATAAGGATGTTTTGGAAACTATTAAAAAAAAAAAGACAATTGAAAATTGTAAATGTTTGGCATTTTTAGTATGATACTAAATGAGTGATTTCAAATAGTGAAATATAATTTATGGGTGATTATTAGGCGTTTTCTAAGGTTGATATTTTCTTCCATAAGTTATCGTTTTTAAAGATTTTAGAAAATAGAAATTTTTTCAGTATTTTGTACAAATATATTTACTAATTTATAAATTACTCTTCTGTCACTGGCCCTGGTTTAGATCGTGATTTATACACTATATCTTAAACTTAATTAAAACCTTAACCTTTTTTACTTTGTGCTGGGTTTCACCTTCTAGGTTTCAAACACATGATCGAATTAGAGCCGTTTGAGTTCCAATAAAAGATTGAAGTCTCATTTCAAAATCAAATACCAATATGGTTTCTAACTTATACGAGGATATAGAAATACTTAATTTATTAACTTATTTGGAATAACTTTACTTTTGTTTATTTAATAGCTTATTTGAAATAATTCTAAATGAAAATTATAAAAAGAAACCAATTTAGTTATAAAGACTCATAGGTAACTTGGTCACAAATTCCAAAGTCACATTTTTAGTCAAAATAATCATTTTCCATTTTTTACTCCAATTTTGTTGTTTTTGTATCTTTTTATTTACAAATGTTATTGGGCTGATTGTTACCATATTGGAAAACTTGACAAGTCTACTATTTTTTTTTAAAAAAAAATACTATTGGGCCCTAGTTTGCACAAAAATATATAATCATTTGCAAAAGTATGCAAACTGTCTTATATCATCCTAGGCAGATTCAGTTCTCATATTTCAAAAATTAAACTCATTCAATATTTATCACAAGAATATAAGTGAACACATATTTTAAAGTTATTGTTTCTACTATGACATATCCAAAAATCAAAAACTGGTTCAAAATGTAAGGTCCAAAAAGACTATGAACAGTAACGAAGGTTCAGTGAAATATTCAAACTGGCAGAAAGATCTTTAGGCATTCTTTTGGATATAACTCACTCATCACATATCCGAATAACCTAACTTTTTATTCTAAACACATCTATATGAAATCTTTTTGAAATTTGGGCCCAGATGTCACTTGAATATTTATTTTAACCATCTTGAAAATCCAGTTCAAAACTCAGACAGATTTTGTTATTTTACTCAATTTCGGACTTACCAACTTAGCAGTTTAGGTATATGTCTTATATTCTTTGCATGCGTGGCTATTTATATCATTACAACAATAGAATCAAGGCTAGAAATAAACACCCACACCACTTACCTGCTGGAATTGCCTAACACTTATGGCAAAAATCATACATGCATGTAAACTATGAAAAACACATGATCACATCATGAACGCAGCGGAATAATTAGCAGATTTAGGTTTTAAAATTTTTACATGAAAACTATTTTCATAATCATATTACATGCACATATCATATACAGGATCATGTATAACATAAATCAAATCTAGATGCACAAACCCTAGAGATGAGATTAGGGTTTACCTCTTGTAACGTACTCCTTCTTGAACTCCTTGTTGATGATGATCAAACCTCCAACCCTAGATCTTCTTGCCTATCCTCTTGCTCTTGGTTAATGAGATGAGTGGGCACCAAGTTGAATCCTTCGTTGGAGAACGATCAAGAACGCCTTCTTGATCCTATGGAATAACGGGACGTGAGATGAGAGTGTGAGGTTGCAGGAAACTTTTTCTCTCCTCTCTCTTCAGCCTTTGGCCGAAATCTCTCTTACTCTCTCCCTCTTATTTTTCGTGTAACACACTTAGAATTACTGTGTAGTTTTTTTCTCTCATGTATCTTATATATATGAGGCCAAAAACTGCTAACCCTAGTCCAACTAGGATTGGGCTTGTTCTCCAATTCGGGCTTTGGGTGTATTTTTATAAATATGTCCAACCCATGAAACTTATTTATAAAAATACCAACTTCTGTGTAGAATCATTATTTTACACAGTTTCATGAAACTAATTTCACAAATACAACCAACCAATTAATGAGCTTTATTGAGTTAGACAAGGGACCTAATGGATCTAAATAATCTAAGCTCCAATAATATGATAAATACATAATAACTCTTATTATGGTATTTATATAAATATTATTAGTAAAGGGGACACTCCACTAAAGGCCCAATACTGCACTCTTCGATTAAATATCATGCCTTTTAAAGAGATTTAATCAACTAACCTTGATTAATCGATCCATCTAGCATATTCTATACCACACATAGAATCCCTATACAATGCCGTAGTTGGATAGGTAAAATTACCGTAATACCCCTCCAACACCTATTTACCTTTAAGTTACCATCTTTCTATCAAGGAATAATGTTGTCGATAATTTTGTTCTCAATGGCCATTTAGATAAAATTATCAACCAATTCACAAAGTGAATACTAAGATCTTAGATTTAATTATTCCATGAATCTTGAAAGAACCTAAAGTGACATTAATGTATAGTGTCCTTAACTATTTGGTGTTCCCATCAATTCATAAACCATAACCTCCAATATGCCAGAGTTCACCTCAAATTTCATAGAGGTTAGTCTTTTAACAAATCAAAAGGCTACAATCCATGAAAGCAAGTCCAATCAAATATCAAGGATTAAGATCTATATACTAAGAGCTAGTTTGTGGTAATATAAGAATTGAGTTACGACACTCCAATTCTTTATATTGCCTGGTCCAGTTCAATACACATAAATTATTTATGTTGTACTAGTGTTTCTATCAGAAGTCACATACTTCAATAATTTGAGACACATCATTCCCGTTGAGATAGACAAACACTACAACCTATAGTAAATAAAGTATTCCATCTTTATTTACAGATTGTGAACTAATTCATTTAGACTTAGATAAAGAAACAAGTCTCCTCATAATGAACTCTTAATCATGTTTGTTTCTTTATACACAACTAAAGTCATGGAATCTTTTTCAAATAAATAAACTATACAACTAAGATAGTTTAATCCAGCAAATATCATAATTGCATGTAAGAGAAAGTTGTTTATATTCAAAAGGTATAATTGAAAATATGCTTTTTAGGACAAATATCCCAACATTACCCATACTTATTACATCACTGTGGCACTTTGGCCTCAAATAAACACTTATAACTTTACCAAAATCAAACTTTTACCTTGATTCAAGATTTCCAACTTGTACTTTTCTCCTATTGGTCAAACCCTCTCTACCATACTTTGTCTTTTAAAACTTACCAAGACAAGAAAATTCAATATAAAAAACCATCAACATCATGGCTTAAGAATAGAAAAACAAAATACTAAAGATTCAAGCTTTCTTACCTTTAAGCTCTTGAAACTACAATTTTTGTATGAAGTATCTAACCTTCTTTGATAACTCTTACTCTCAAATAGCTCTTTCCATTTTTTTGTATCTACATTGTTTAATATTTCCCTTCCACTTTCTCAATCTCTCATTGGTCAAATCTTAATTATATATCATGTTTCTTAAATAAAATAATGCTAATATTCATACGCTTTATAGAATTAAAATCCCAGTTTTAATTTTTTCGACAACTATGCCCCTATGTCCTTCACAGTTTTATTGTCTGTCCGTTTTAACTCCAAATTTTACCAAATTTGAACCGCAAGACCAATATTATTTCTTAACATATCTATAATCTTTAATCATCAAAATTCCACTATCTTAAATAGAAAACAAAAATGCCTTTAGATTATGGTACAGTCCACTTAATGCACTTGTTACGTCCAATTTGTTGGAATAATGTCCTATAAAGTAGTTTATTATTTTGACATTATAAACAATTTATTATCGGATTATTTGTTATCTATTTATTGTTAATAAAATCCATATTATGAATTTTATTTCATTTATGTCCCATTGATATACATGTGATGTTATGTTTAGCTTATGCAAACATCTAAAAGATTCCAAGACATATAATGAGTAATAAAGAATTATTCGTATGATGAGTTCATATGTGGAAAGCATTATATTCTTTATTTTATTATGTCTAAATTAAATTGTTCGCATTCTGCATATTAAAGATGGAATACTTTACTATACCATAGAATATAGCGTTATCTATTTAATTAATGAAGTCTCCAATTATCGAAGTGAGTCTTTGGATAGAAACACTAGTGTGTTATAAGAAAGTTATAACAGCATTGAAGAGGACCTAGTAAATTAGAATTTGAGATTAAGTGCCGTAATTCAAATTTCTAATTTCACTAATCTAGTACTATTGTAGAAAATCTTAATCATCGTAATTAACGAACTTACTTTCATGTGTTTTGCCTTTTTGAGTTACTAAAGAACTAGTTCTAATTTATGGTTCGAACTCCGGTATCTTAGAAGATAAGGTATATGTAATGTGTAGAATGTTTTCATGATGGACACCATGCATATGATGCCACTTTGAGTTTTTTCAAGTACTTGGATAATATAAACCAGGGCCATGGTATTCATTATATAAATTTGACTATGTTGGTATAAGCAGATACAAACACCGTAGTCAATTATTATCCATTAGATGAAAAATGGTAACTCAAAGCTAAATCTGTACTAGAGGGGTAATACGGTAATTTCACCCTACTAGTACGGCATTACATTGGAGATATGTCTGCAGGAATAGTATATGCTAAATGGATCGAGCTAATTAATTGTTAATATGCTTCACAGAAAATAAAAATAACATTTAGTCCAAGAGTTCAATATTGGGCCTATAATGGTGTGCCCCAACATTAATGGATAAGGCCCAATCATAATTAAGAGTTAATTATGATAGTGGGTATATGGTCCATTGGAGCTTGGGTTTCATAGATCCATCTGGTCTCCTATCTAGCTCAAATTAAAGCTAATAGTTATTTGATGATCAGTTGAGCCCAACAAGTACAATAAGCCTATTAGGATTTACTAATCTCTTTATATAGTTAAGAGAAAAATTATCTGACTGTACAATTAAGAGTTACACATGAAACACCCTCTTGAGAAGAGAGTGTCACATGAAAACCAGAGAGAAAAAGAGCAGAGAAAAATCGGCCACTACTAGGGATTCACAATCCTTGGTATTTCGGCCATTCCGGAGAAATTGGTTTGAGAAGATTGTCTTCTTATTCGTCTACGGATCCTTTTGATGGGAATCAAGAAGGTACCACCCATCGGATCAATTAAATGGCTTTCGAGAATAGACAGGAAGACGAGAAGATTATGGAGCGAATCCCGGTCTTGTCTAGATCAAGAGTTAATTTATGTTAGATCATGATCTGAAAACTTTTGTAAATAGAAAAATTTTAAACGACCAATTTCGCTGTGTTTCTTGATTTTACAAAACTATGGTATTCTTGAAAATGATTTTATGAAAATATTTTCTAGAAATTTATTCAGTAAACACCAGCAATTGGTACCAGAGTGTGGTTTTATTATTGATCTAGCATATTTTACTCTGGTCTATTCTCTTGTTGATTGATGTTTTTGATTTCCAGAAAGGTCTGGTTTATGTTTGGTCTTGTTCATATTATGAGTATACTCTAGTTTGTATGATGGTCAATAGATTCAATGAGTTTAAATGATTATTTGATTAGATGTTGCTATGAGGAAATGATCATGTTTATTTTGATTTTTATTTTTCGGCATGTTCTTGATTTCTATGTGTTCATATTTTATGTTCTTGATAAAACTATGCATGGAAATGTTTTGATCTTTAATTGTTTTTTGAGTTTTATGAAAACTATTTTTCAAATTTAAAAATTAAAAAAAAAAAACGACGGAGCAGTGCACGGCTAAGAGCCGTGTGCACTGCCCGCGTGAGCCCTAAGGTGTGACCTGCGCGTGGGCCACGGGGGCACGACCCCGCTCATGGCCGTATGGGTGAGGCACCACTGGCCGCACAGATGAGATCCACGTGTGGCCTACGAGCTGCCTCCCCGTGCAGGCCGCGCGGGTGCACCCAGTGCATGCTGCGTGGGTTCACCCCGCGCATACGTCGTGGGCACGACCAGTGCAGGCTACGCAGGTTCACCCCGCACCTGCAGCGTAAGCACGGCCTTAATAGCCACGTAGATGCGATCCGCGCATGGCCTACGGGTGGCCATGCGACGCATGCAGCGCGGTCGGCATCCCGTGCCTTGACCGCTCGAGATGCCACCACGTGCGTTTGTCGTGCGAGAACTACATGAGCCCGTTGTCACTCTGGATCTGTCCCGAGCGAGGCCGTGTAATGTTATATGAGCCCGTTGGCGCCCGGTAGTTGTCCCGAGCATGGCCGCATAACGTCCTAAGACCGACACGTTCATCTAGTTGCAAACTCCATAAATTAAAGAGAAAAAGAAGAGAGTCTTCCTATTCTTTATAGAACAAACTCTTGCAATCTCATGTGTTGAGAATATTGCAAGGGCCTAAACTGTGTATTTTTAAGAAATTGTACGCAACACCCACACGTTCATCCAGTTATGCGTGAAGCTTGGATTGGAAGATCGTGGTTTAGAAGACAGAAAAGCTAGGATCCACTGATAGGCTACAAGAGGTATTAGATTTATTCTCTTTATATGTTCCTATTTACTATGAATTAATACTATGTACTCATATAGTCAATTGTTTTGAGAAAATTTTTGAATGTTCCTGGGCCAATCTTCCGTTGTGAAAATTATTTTAACTCCAACAATTGGTACCAGAGCGGTTATATGAGTATATAGTATTAATTATTTGTATGCATGAGTGGGTATTGTATTAATTTTTCAAGTGTATTTGATGATAAATGGATGAGTTATCATATGATGGATATATGTGTGGTATTTGGTCATTAATTATATGGTTCCTTAGGTTTTAAACTTTTTTTTTTTTTGCAATTTATTTTGATTAGATCAAAATATGTAAACCCTAATTTTGGTGGTATAGGCTTTGTTGTATTTTTTTTTTCTTTTTTCTTGTAATGTACAAGAAGATGATGGAGATATTTCCGCTTAAAACTGAACCGACGTCCCCAAAGAACTCACAAATTTTTTTTTTTTTATATATATGATATATATATATTATATATGTTATATATTATGTATGTTATATATGTTGCGTAAAAAAAAAAAGTTACGTGTATATATATATAAAAAAAATGTTTTTTTATATAATATAATATATATACATATATATTAATATATATGATATATATAGCCTATATATATATAAGTTACTTTAAAAATAAAGAAAGGCAAATAGTCCTAAGCCCAGGCCCAAGCCCAAAATAATTATTTAGATATTATATGGGCTAGGCAAGTTTTATGAAAACTATTTACAGGAATATGATTTTTTACAAATATGATTTGTAAAAATACCAAAAGAAGAAAGGAGGCTCAAGAAGACTACCGGATAGCTTTTGAGCTTACGTGCCTTTGACTCTTTGTAATTTTATTATTTTATTGGGTTGTAATTTCCTAAGGGACCCGGCCAAATATCATTTTATTTTATTGTTATATTATATGTGATATGTATAATATGGCCATGCATAATAACATGTCATTCATTATACCCACTCGTAGTCATTTATGAATGTCATGCATACATGTTATATTCATGCTAAAATAGTTTAGTTAGAATATGACTAATTTAAGTAGATTAAACAATTAAATAGGAATAAAAAATTGAATAATGTGATTTAAATTTAATAGTTAAATTTTGGTAATATCACACTTATTTAATTTAGGCTATCCTTATTAATTAGATTAATTAGATTAGCCAAATTATTCCTATAATAATAAATTTAGATTTTTAGAAAATCTAGTAATTTATTTAGGACCAATTAGATTGGACAAATAGATTAACTTAGAAAATTATATTAGATATAATAATTTGGTTAAATAAAAACATTAGATGTTTATTAATAAAAACACATAAGATTTTTAAATAATGAGTGGGAGAGGGGTATATGACAATATATCACTGTGAGATTTAATTGGCACCTAAAGACGCTTAGATTTCGTCCTCTCTACAGAGGGTGTCCATTTAAATTAATAACAAGGCTTAATTTCCAAGAGATAGGATTTTAGAATGTATTTCAAAATTATCCTACGCTACGGCGGCAATTTTGAGTTAAGTCACTAAAATCTGAAATAATAGGTCATACTCATGAGCAATTAAACTGTTAATAGTATCTTGACCATAAAACGGTAGTTAATAAGTAAAAGAAAATACGAGATATTTTGATGTTTTATTTATTAATTGAGAATGTCTCAATTCAATAAATAATTATGTGACCTATCCTACGACGGCACCTAATTAGAGAAAATTGAATAACCGTGGAATTAGTAATTAAGTTTATGTGTTTACTTACTTGCATCATGCATCATGCATCACGCTTACTATTCTGAATTCTTTGTAAAAATTTATTTTTAAATATGTTGAATGTTATTTTATTTATTTAATTTCAGCAAACATGTCAACCTCGAATCCCATTATCGTTTTACTCGCAAACGAAAAATTAACTGGAGATAATTTTATAAAGTAGAAAAGTAATACGAATATCGTGCTTGTTAGTAAAGACTACAAGTTTGTGCTTACAGAGGAATGTCCTCCACAATCCATCGCTAATGCTACTTGTGCTGCATGAGAAAGCCATGAAAAGTGGACTCATGCCAATAATAAAGCTTGCTGCTACATGTTAGCAGGCATGACAGATGTGCTTAGAGCTAAGCACAAAAAGATGGAGACTGCTTATGAGATAATGGAGTCCCTCCAGGCCATGTTTGGGCAACAATCTGATCAATCTCGTCATGACACCATTAAAAAGGCTATGAATGCAAAGATGAAGAGAGGAACTCCAATGAGAGATCATGTTTTGAACATGATCAATTACTTTGGAGAGGCNTCTCTCCGAATTGAAAGAGAAGAAGAAAGGTAAATATGATTTACTTGTTTTAGAAGCTTATTTAGTGGAAGAAGATTTATTTGATATATCTCCCTGGATAGTTAATTCAGGAGCCACTAATTATGTTTGTTCTTCTTTTCAGATGCTTAGTTCTTCAAGGGAGCTTGCTGACGGGGAATTCACGATGAGGGTAGGCAATGGAGCTAAAGTTTCGGCAAAAGCAGTAGGAGTCATCTGTCTTCATTTTAGGAATAAATTTTTGTTATTGAACAATGTTTATTTTATTCCTGATTTTTGTAGGAATTTGATTTCTATTTCAAGACTATTTGAACAAAGATTTGGCGTTTCTTTTCTTAATAATGAGATTATTATTTCTAGAAATAGTTTAAATATTTGTTTTGTAAAAATGGAGAATATACTTTACATATTAAGGTCGGACGAACAATCACTGCTTAATACCGAAATATTTAAAGTAGAACATCCCAAACCTAAAAAGCAAAAGGTTTTTCATGACGATGATACATATCTTTGGCACCTTAGGTTAGGACATATCAATCTAGATAGGATAAACAGTAAAAGTTGGCACTCTACCAGTTTGTGAATCTTGTTTAGAATGGAAAATAACTAAGAGACCTTTCTCAGCAAAGGGCTAAAGGGCCAAAGAACCGCTTGAGCTTGTACATAGTGATGTATGTGGTCCATTGAATGTACAAGCAAGAGGTAGTTACGAATATTTTGTCACATTTATTGATGATTATTCACGATAGGGATACGTGTACCTAATGCAAAGAAAATCTGAAACATTTGAAAAGTTCAAAGAATTCACAGTAGAAGCTGAAAAGCAATTAAGTAAGTCACTAAAAATACTTCTATCAGATCAAGGAGGTGAATACCTTGATAATGAATTTAAAGATCACTTGCTGGAGAATGGCATCCTATCCCAACTCACAGCACCTGGAACACCACAACAGAATGGTGTTGCAGAAAAGGAGAAACTGAATGTTGCTTGATATGGTTAGATCAATGATGAGCTACTCTTCCCTACCACTCTCTTTCTGTGGTTATGCACTTCAAACCGCTGTTTACATTTTGAATGTAGTACCTTCCAAGTCTATCCAAAAAATACCTTTAGAGTTGTGAAATGGGTGCAAACCTAGTTTACATCACATCCACATATGAGAGTACCTAGCACATGTACTGAAAGGAAAGACTGGGAAGCCAGAACCACGTACAGAGATTTATTTATTTGTAGGTTATCCAAAAGGCACGAGAGGAGGTTTGTTTTATAGTCCTCAAAAGAAAAAAGTATTTGTATCGAAAAATGCCACTTTTCTAGAAAATGACTATATGACAGATTTCAAACCTCGAAGTAAAGTTGTACTAGAGGAATTACTTTCTGATCAGATCAGACCACAGCCAACAACAGTTGTTGAAGGACAAAATTATGGGACCACTATTCCAGATCAGAATATCTTGGTAACTCGACGTAGTGGGAGGGTTATTAGACCACCTGCTTGCTACAGAGAAGTTGGAGAAGCAAATGTTGTTGTTTCCAATAGTAGCCATGATGACCCATTGACATACAAGCATGAAATGGAAGATTCTGATAAGGAAAAATCGCAAGAGGCTATGAACCAAGAAATGGAATCCATGTATTCCAATTCTGTCTGGAAACTTGTATATCCACCTGAAGATGTCAGGCCCATTGGATATAAATGGATCTATAAAAGAAAAAGAGGTGTAGATGAAAAAGTTGAAACATTCAAGGCTAGGTTAGTGGCAAAGGGTTATACCCAAAAAGAAGGAGTTGACTATGAGGAGACTTTCTCACCAGTAGCCATGCTTAAATCCATACGTATCCTCTTATCCATTGCTGCATGTTTAGACTATGAAATATGGCAAATGGATGTCAAGACAGCTTTTTTGAATTGCTAACTTGAAGAAAGTACCTATATGGTGCAACCAGAAGGTTTTGTAACTAAAGACCAAGAGCAGAAAGTCTGCAAGCTACTTAGGTCCATTTATGGACTTAAGCAAGGTTCAAGATCATGGAATCTAAGATTTGATGAGACGATCAAGTCTTATGGTTTCAGTCAAAATATTGATGAACCTTGTGTATATAAGTACATCAAAGACAAGAAGTAGTCTTCCTAGTTCTTTATGACAAAGATACTCAAAAGTCAACGTCTAGGTCAGTGTTCACTCTTGGTGGTGGAGCCGTTGTCTGGAGAAGTATTAAACATTCCAGTATTGCAGATTCTATTATGGAAGCAGAATACATAGCAGCTTGTGAAGTAGCTAAAGAAGCAGTTTGGCTCAGAAAGTTACTCTGTTCTAAATATGGATAAGCCACTGACTTTATACTGCAACAACAGTAGAGCGGTGGCGAATTCAAAAGAACCAAGAAGTCACAAGAGAGGAAAACATATAGAGAGGAAGTATCATATGATTAGAGAGATAGTACATCGAGAAGACGTGGCCGTTATGAAGATAGCATCCGAAAACAACATTGCTGATCCTTTTACAAAAACGCTTCCAGCGAAGACTTTTGAGAGTCACTTGGAGGGTTTAGAATTGAGAGACATGTCTCACCTATTTTAGGGCAAGTGGGAGATTGTTAGGGTTTACGACCTAAAAGCATGTATATTTTGGATATTTGCTGAATTAATAAAATGACGTTTTTCTATTTGAATTTGTGCATAATTGGTATGTCTTTAAATATCAGAAAATTCCTAGTTTATTTATGTGATCATAAATTTAGTATAGAAGTGTTATATACATGAGGATTAAATTTATAGATAATAAACTAAATATAGTCCATAATAATTAATTAAAGTTTAGGATTTTTAATTAAATATTACTAGCACGGTCCATTAACATTGAGAATGTAATAGTCTTATCCGGACTATTGATGTGTTGACATCACAATGGAGGTACTTTATATAATTCGATTATA
>JXTC01000104.1:399098-409444 GCA_002914845.1 Trema orientale
CGAGAGAGAAAACAGAGAGAGCGAGAGTGAGAGAGATCGGCTGGGAGAGAAGGAGAAGAGAGAGAAACATATATACATATATATATATATATTTATTTTTATTTTTTTTTTAAGAAAAATCTGGTCAAAAGACCCTTTTTGACCCAATGTAAAAACGGGTCCTCACACTTCCCCCTCCACTTCTCCTCTTCCTCCCACCAAACAAAAAAAGATTCATTCCTCTCCCTCTAACCTTCTCCATCCCTCCACTCATCCCTCTTATCAAACAAAGCCTAAGTGCATCACATTCCGCAACAAAAACGACCAAATTATATTGGAGTGCAAACTTAAGGCCTTTCTTGAGAACAAGAAGTTCAACCATCTCAACGGACAAACATTCAACTAGTCTTTTGGAGAAAGCTGCCATCACAACCCGTTCATGATTACAAAAAACATCACCAATGCCAATAAAATTTTCTCCAAAGCAAACCGCATCACGGTGTTTAATTTAAGACCCCCTTAGGTTGGAGCTAACCAACAGGTGTCAACTCCCGACGGGGGCTCCCGAGATCTCGCCGAAGTACTAGCTACACGCTCATTGAGAGTGCGGTTCTAGATACAATATAAGGAGAATAAATAGAGGGTGGTAATAAAATCACGCTAATTGTGGTGTCTCTGACCCTCTAATAATATTCATTCGAATAATAATATATAATTATGACATTAATAATAATGGTATATAATAGTACTACAGAGCACTAGAAAATAAAAATAATAGTACTGTACAACACATATTAGTGCTTATTTAAGATTGAGATTTTCTTATATCCCCTTCTTATATTTACCTAAAAATAAAAGATTGGGTTCAAGTCCTTAAAAAGAAAAAAACGAAAAGCAAATTTTTCAGAAACTCAATTTTTTTTTTAAAAAAAATCACGTTTTATAAATGATTAGGGTATTCTTTTCCACATAAAATTAGGGTTTAGGACTGAAACATATATATAAGATGGCAGCATTCTTGTACGCAGATAGGCGTTACCTTTGAGATTCCCTTCCAGGTTAGGTCGACTGAATTTCTTTATTTTATTTGGTGCATGCAGGCTTATTAAGCCAATGAGAATTGAATTCTACAAGCTATCTAATCTCGAAGTATTCTCAAATTTTTGATAATGTTATTCTCCATTTCAGTTTTCTTAAATATATGAAGAGTTCGTACGTGTCGGTGTTGATTTCTTTTTCTCCCTAAAATCTGGTTACAAATAAATTATTATTTCTGAACAAAATGCAAGATGCATGGTTTGCCATTTCATGAAATATATTTACTGGAAATATTATCAAGTTATCAGTATGTAGAAGCTTTTGGTGCAATTACAATTAAGTGGCGTGTAAAAATTTTTGTGCAGAAAATAGTCTACAATATTATGGCTAAAAGGAAGAGAACCACGTCAAGGTTTGGCAATGCGCGAAAACAGTCCATATTGAAGCCATGTTCAAATTTCACATCGGGTATTTGTATCGATGAGGTAATTACTAGTTACACTCAGATTCAGGTCCACATTTTGAAATAAAGAATCGATCAAAACTTCTCTCTATGTAGATCGCCTTATCTGAACATACTTTTCTAATATAATAATGGATAAATACGTTTTGTGTTGGCTATAAATCATGTACCGAGGCCGGTCCTTGAACGAGAATACCTCATACTCTGTAATTATAATTATTGTATTTGATATTTTATAGGTAGAGAAAATTAGGAAGGACCGCTTGTGCTTGTCAAGTAGTGATGTCATAAGCGAGGAGAGGAGGAAAAAGGCTCCCAGTGTAGCTATTGTTGAGGTGACTGATCATATCATATGATATTTTAATGTTTTAGCTACCATACTTGAAACTTAAAAAGGGTTTGTAATCTCCAATATATATATATATATATATATACTTTTTCAAATTTGGAATATAATTACTTTTTTTCTACGCATATGACCATACAAAATTAGAACCGGCCGCAATTTAATATACCCTTATATAATTCAAATTGCTTCTAATTTCAAAAAGGAAGAAGGGGGAAATATACATTTAGTAGATAAAATTAGAATAAGTTTAGGCGAATTTATAGTCAAAGCAAAGTTAGAAGATTGTCAGTGTAAGTAAGATTTAGTGAAACTACTAGCTTAACTATGTTCTCTTTTAAGTGTAGCTTAACTTTGAGTTGAAATATTACCAATAAAAATGATTATTTTTATTGTATTTTCATTTTAATTTATATTAGAGCTCTGTCCCATTTTGACGTCTAAATTCTTGTCCAATCAACGTATTAATGCCATGTTACCTTAAGATCAAAGCAGAGAGGGATTTGAACTCCTTAATAACAGGCATATATCTTTTTATTATCATATCCATATGGTTGTCACTATCTCTTTATTATCATATACATATGGTTGTCACAATCTTCGTGTTGCTCGTACCTAGAATGACAGGATAATCCCAATGGAGGACTTGATCAGCAAGTTGTCAGATGATCTTCTTTGTTCTATCATTTCACGTTTGAGTATGAAAGAGGTGGTTGGTACTAGCATTCTGTCAAAGAGATGGAGGAACGTATGGAGAACAGCATTAAAGAGCCTTGAATTTGACACTAGTTCACATATGAATTCGAAGGCTTTTGTGAGATGGGTCAATCAGATTTGTTTACTCTGTTGTGGTACTAAGATAGAGTCTTTCCAACTAAAACGTCCATCTTTGCATAGGAAAAATGGTCATGAAATTGAGAAATGGATTCAATTTGCTATTGACAACAAAGTGGAAAAGCTTGAGATCATGTTATCCAATACAGATGCCCGTCCTTGGGATAAAAATAAGCACTATGTGTTTCCTTATCACCTTTTTGAAATTGACCAAAACAAGGGATCTTCATCTTTGAGGCACTTGTCTTTGTGGTATTGTACCCTAGATCTTCCTCCAAGTTATAATGGTTTTAGTTCTCTCATGTCATTGACCCTAAAAGATGTCTATGTGAGTCAAGAAAATGTGGTCAACATCTTCTCCACATGCTTATCCCTTGAGTGGTTAAGTATGTCATTATGTTTCTGTCCTAGGCGTTTGGAGTTTAAGAGTGGATCATTACATAATTTATCCCCCTTGAAGCACTTGAGTATAGTTGGTTGTTTTAGTATAGAGGAGATTGATATTCGTGATGCACAAATGCTTTTGTCAATTGAATACAAGGGTGACCAATTGAGTCAGTTCTTGTGCAATGAAAGTGTACCGGTTAAAAGGCTTTTCTTTTTACCGGCTGGAAATTATGCCATCGGTGACATTTCAACTTATTTTCCTCATCTTGACACCTTGTTCTTGACGTTATCCCAATCTAAGGTAATTAATCCAAAACCATATATCATACAATTAATTTCATAAATTTGATTTTTCTTTACATGTGTTTATGTATTGACTATTATTTCAGGTAAATGAGATAGCTATTGGTGATAACAATGCGCCAACATTTACTAATCTTAAGCATTTGGGACTCATGTTTTCTGGAAAAGAACCAAAATGCCTCTGGGAACTCACCTCCATATTTCTCAAGGCATCTCCACTTCTGTGTAAACTTGAGCTGCATGTGAGTATAACTCCACAATACATATATTTACTCTCCTTTTTTTTCGAAGTAAACACATATTTGCTTTGATCTTTACTGGTGTCATTAATCATATGTATGTCTCTTCTAATATATCACTACTTGCTTAGAGGAACCTTAATTGCATGAACTTTAATTCTCTATACTATATCAATTTTTGTCCTTTTATACGCTAATTTAGTGTGTTTATATATATATATTTATAGGACACCAATCCAGTAAGTTTTTTTTTTTTTTTTACAGGTATCAATTTGGCTAATGAAAATTTATCATTTATATTTTTTTTATAATAAAAAGTAAGAGAGAAAAATGACATTAATGATTCACGTCTTTTTATGCATCTTATTATAGTCGTTGGATCACTATTAGATGATGATCCAATGACTAAAAAAAATACTTACACATAGGTAAAAACGAAAATACCTACCGGATTGGCAACCATATATATATATATATATACTTGCTTAGAGGAATCTTAATTGCATGAACTTTAATTCTCTATACTATATCAATTTTCGTCCTTTTTTACGCTAGTTTAGTGTGTTAATATATATATATATATTTGAGAAAAATACATATCAAATATTTTTGTATATTTACAATGAATTAATCAAAGAAAAGAATGTCAAAAGATATGATGATCAGAAACAGTTGTTAATTTGAAAGTAGTACCAAATGCAATTCCTCTATTATGGTTATATTCATACCATGTGAGACACTCTGTTATCAGGAAAATATCCCCTCTATTATTCTAGTTTTATATTATACCCTATACATATTTTTGGTATTATCCCTCTTGTTATAAGCAGGTAGTTCATTTATTATATATTTGTGTCAACATATATATATATATATATTAGTTTCTGATTAGAGAATGACTATTATCTGATTACAACTTTTGTTCCTCGTTTCTAGTTTCCTGCACTTCCTAGGGCTAAAATGAAGATAAAAGAGGAGATATCTTCAGAAGGCTTTCGGCATCATCACCTTAGAGAGGTTGAGATATATAATTTTAAAGGTAATTTTGACGGAAAGCAAGTTGAGCTCATCCGAGATTTGATGAACCATTCTGTTGCCATAGACAAAATTCAAATTGACCGAAGAGTACACATTTATACTGGAAATGGTGAACTGTCCACTATTATGTTCGGGGAAAGGACTCCAAGGAAACAAGTCTATGAATTGCTTCGCCAGAGGCTTCCCCCAACAACCAACCTAAAAGTTCTCTAATCGTTATGCAAGTCATTTTCATTCCTAAATATTATATATTATATAAAAAGACTCTCTCTCTCTCTCTCTCTCTAATCGTTATGCAAGTCATTTTCATTCCTAAATATTATATATTATATATAAAATATTATATATTATATACGTGTTAGAGTTTTGAACTTTTGGTATTGTTACTTTCGAGAGAGTTGCAAGATAATGGTTACGAAACTGTGTGTCCTTTTTAGACTCTCTCCCCTTTGTTACGTGTAAGGGTTATGATATTGTTACTCTAGAGAGAGTTGCATGATAGTGGTTTTGAAATTATATAGGTACTTTCTATAAAAAGAACACAAACAAAGATTCATAAGATAAAGTTGGTTAGAAATGAAATCCAGTTAAATTAATTGCATAAACAAAGAGCCGTGGGCTTGAGGTGAGGTATAGACAGGGAACCATAATAATGATTGATTTCTAAAAAGAATTTGAACAATACGTACGTGAATCATACAAAATTCTAAGAACTATAGAAGTTGTTGTAACATTCTTTAAAATTTATAAGATCGCCATTTTTATTTAAGATTAATTTGGTCCAATAGTGGACCCTAGTGGATCCAAATACAACAAATTTTAAATTACTGTGGATAATTCACCGGTAACTTCGATAAGAAGGGCTGTACATACAGCTCTCTGCGTACTTGACCAGATCTTTAGGCTGGGGAAGGCGAGTGGCCAGTCCGAGTTCATAGGCTTTAGCAGCTACTTTGGCAGCAATGTGAGCTGAAATCTTTCTGATGTTAGTAAATGGAGGGTATAGCAGTCCCTTTTTGAAGTCCTCCGGTGTTACCTGTGAGGCCAAAGCTTCCGCTGCTCCGACGAAACAAAACCGGGCAAAAAGAATAATGAGTTATCATGGAACAAAAGAGTACTTGTCAAGTAAACGGAAGGAAGGTGAAGAAAAACTCGTCAAGAAAATCTTTCGGTCACTTACAAGCTGCCAAAAGCATCTCATCGTGCACACGGATGGTGCCAGACATTAATAAACCCAGGCCAAGTCCAGGAAAGATGTATGCATTGTTTGCCTAAAGAAAAGGGAGAATCGGAACTATCACTGTTAGTGTCCCCTGTCTCATCTATCTATCCATAGTAAGTATTGCTACAAAATTAGTTTTTACACTATACAGACCTGCCCCGGCACGAAAACCTTTCCCTCGTATTCAACAGGTGGAAATGGGCTTCCACTGGCAAAAATGGCACGACCCTGAAAGAAGCAGAGGGAGGGTAAAAAGAAATGAGTTCAAGTCGTAGATTATCAAGATTTCACATAAACAAACTCAACGAGACACACATAGGTGTTGCATGTTTAACGTTACCTGACTCCAAGTATAGGCTTCTGCGGCTGTACATTCAGATTGCGAAGTTGGGTTGGAAAGAGCAAAAATAATGGGTTTCTACAGGAGAAAAAAAAAAAGTTCAAAACAGTGGTCAGTTTCAGCTTTTAGGATGTAACATGTAATATACAAGTACACAATTCCTCAACCGTAAAAGTTCTCAGGAATTAAGCACAAAGGTGAAATACCTCATTGATGGTAGCCATTGCCTCAACCACTTCCTTGGTAAATTGCCTTCCTACTCCAGACGTTCCAATTAATACTGTTGGCTTGATATTCTGAAAATTAAAACATGGAAGAAATAAAAAGAACATTAATATTCAATCTAGTGACCATTTGTATATATACATACATGTAAGTACACATATACCAATATCCCTAATGTGGTAGGGTAGAGATTGGATAGTAGTAGTTATTTTCCTTTAATTTGTAATAAGTGGAGATAATTAGTTAAGCCTCATTTTTTAAAAATAATAACAGTACACATACACCAATACATATATATATATATGTAGAGAGAGAGAGAGAGAGAGAGAGAGAGATTTCATACATTAATAGCATCTACAAGTGTTTTAACAGGTTCATGTTCATGAGCCCATGGCTTCTTGAAATGTTGGAGTGATTCCTTGCGAGAACTAACGATTAATCCCTGCAGAAGGAATTCTATCCATATGTGAAAAGATGAAAGGAAATGACAATTCTACTTTAGACAGCAAGGGCAATATTGTGTTTAAAACCTTCGAGTCGACAAGCCAAATCTTCTTGCGGGCCTCTTCAACAGGGGTATTTGTCTGCACAATAAATCAAATCCAATTTTATGAGTTTAAATTTATTCAAATTCCTCAATGCTTTCTAATACACTTCAAGAGGTTTAACAGAAAATAAGATAGTAGTAACAATAAAATTAGCAGTTAACCTGTTTTGCTATTTCAAGCGCTATAAGTTCTGCAATGCCAGTGCCTGCCTGTAACCACCAATATAGAAGTTAGACATAAGAACAAAGCGACAACAAACAATAAATTAAACCACCAAATGAAAATAGAGAGAGAGAATTTATTCCTTTTTCTTTGTCTATTTTCCCATTCACCAAAACTTTTTACTATATCTAGAACATATTACAGTGACACCTTTATTACTTGTTGGGAAAGAAGAAAGCAGATTGAGAATTGACTAAAATGACTCACCTCTCCAGCACCAAGGAACAAAAATTTGTGGTCCGATAAGGTTCCTCCAACTAATTTCTGAGATGCAATAAGCCCAGCAAGGACCACCGATGCTGTTCCCTGGAATGAAGTGACATAAATATATTTTAATATATCAGAGATTATTAACACAATCCCAATTCAAAAGCAACGAAATATTACAATAAATACCTGAATATCATCATTGAATACAAGGTGAGTTGTTCCATATTTTGCAAGCAGATCGAAAGCATTGTGATTCGCAAAATCTTCAAACTACAAAATACGGCAAACTTATTAACAGAATAGAAAAACTAAATCAAATCCAATAATCCAGGCAACTAGTTGAACAAAAACTTTGTGCATGAATATATACCTGAATGAGAATTTTCTCCCCATAGAGCTGCTTGATAGCACTCATGAACTCATGCATAAGCTCAGCATATTCCTATAAGGGGAAAAAGATAAAACAAACTAAACTCAGTAAGACAAAAGAACCAAGTGTCTCAAACGCATAGTTGTACATCAGCAGAGTAGAGCATAAAAGATCTAACCTGTCCAGTTGCTCTCTTTTGCCTGAGCCCTATGTAGAACTCATCATTCAACAGCGTCTCATTGTTTGTACCAACATCAATGGTTATAGGCAAGCACTGAAACAACCGACATAAAACTTTTCAAGTAGTAGCAAGAAAGAGAAATGATCACATCAGGAATCTGAGTACTTTGATACACAAGGTCTCTTTCCATTTATTTATTTATGTGTGTGGGATAAATAGTTGCAAAGCGAAAGGTGTAAACCATATAATCCAAATCCATTGCACTTGCAAACATTGTTGTGGAAGATATACATAGTATTGATTTTTGGGATACATAAAAGTTTTCGACTCAGCTGTGGCAATAATGAGTAATTGATCAAGTAGAAACTCACAGCTGAAGGCTGTACTCCTCCGAGGGCTGTATACAACGCAAGTTTTCCAACAGGTATCCCCATTCCCTGTGTACATTACCGTATATTTTCATGAATTAACTTGAGAGAGAGAGAGAGAGAGGAACAATGTACAAAAATCCAATCTCAGTATCTCATACTTCAAAAGTGAGGATAGTTGAGCAAAGATAATAAGCAAAGCCTTGCATTAAAAATTTCATAGAATGTACCTGACAACCAAGATCTCCTAGCCCCAGAATCCGCTCCCCATCTGTGACAACAATAACTTGGATATTCCTCTCAGGCCAGTTCCTCAATACCTCAAGAATCTTCCCCCTTAACCACCAAACAAAAGAAAGGAAAATTGTTGATAAGATTCCACCGGAATACTTTCAAAACATGCCGGGAAATTTATAAGTAATGAAAAGAACCAGAAAGAGGTTAGTGGAATTAACCAGTAACCTATAAAGAGGTGTGGTGGGACATACTTCTCTTTCAAACTAATATAAAGACCCTGAGGCCGCATATAAATGCTCCCGTATTTCTGGCAAGCTTCACCAACAGTTGGAGTATAGACAACCGGGAGCAACTCCTCAACATGGTCAATTAGAACTTTGTAAAACAACTTTTGATTTCTCTCCTGAAATGCATTAGTATAAACACCATTTAGCAAAAAACTCTGAATACTAATTTTAGAGCTCAGTTAAAACGAAATGTTCAGACGGCTACCTGAAGATCCATCATGGCCATGTACTTGTGGAGCGGCAATTGGTATTGACGAAGGTTATGCATCATTTTCTTCACCTGGTGAGTAGAGAAGGCATAAGTCTACTTTATATTCCATACAAGGTTCATACTTTTAACGTTCCTGTCTAAACATTTTATTAAACTAATCAAGAAATGAGTGCTAAGATTCAAATATGTGTAGGAAGAAACCTGAAGCTCCTGTGAAGCAACTGCTGGGGGAAGAAGACCACGCAAGTAGTGGGCATCTCTCTCTTTATCATTGAAGGCAAGCCCTTTGTTGTGATGTGGATCCCGCAACAAAGTATATCCACTGCAGTCCAAAAGACATAAAAAAAGCAATTTAGTCAGAAAAGTCCAATACCGGGCAAACGAACAAAATCATGGTTGTGTTGCTATATCATACTATATCTAACAATAAGAAGGATAACTTTTAATATCATATTCAAGTTATGAACATTAATGTGTGTGTGTATATATATATTGTTACAAATATTATCCAATACTCGACCCTGACTCCAGTCAAATTGTAAACATCATAAAGAACCAGAACTTTTGGACCTCAATTGTGGAAAACTAGATAAACATATGAGACATGAATCATAGAAGTTTAGTAAGGCAAATTGAAAGAACGGAAAGAAAACAAATACAAAACGTCACTCTCCTCAAAAGGTAACTTTCAATTATTATACTTCTACTTATTATGTAGAACATATTTTCCTATAAAAAATATATATTAATATATTATATAACACTTTCTAAAGAGAATCCAGCTAATTATTATTAACCCACTAGAATTTACCAATCTAAATTAACCCATACTAACATTAATCGAATCACTTTATCTGATGCAAATCGAAGCTTCTACAAAAAGGCCAAAGAACATGAAGATAAAATAATCATAAAATTTCACTTATAATAACACCAAACATTAATTTGTTATAAAACTAAATAACAATAATAACAAATAACAATACTAAAAAACTATGACAGTTGGTCAAACCTAGCAACAGAGACGCTCCAGGGTGTGACATATTGATCCTCGGTGGCTGTATCTTCACCGTACACGTCCTGGACCCCACCACCGACGGCTGATTCCTGCTCCACCTCAACCGCCGCCAAGGCTTCCCTCGTTTCTTTCACCACGCTCTCCATCACAACGGTGCCGTTTCGATCACCCGCTCGGCTGGTCGAAGCAACCACTTTAAGAGAAGCTGCATATCTTCTCTGCCTTGAAGAAACTGGGCTATACAACTCTGAAACGCCAGCGTTGTTCTGCAAATTGTTAT
>JXTC01000104.1:409457-494233 GCA_002914845.1 Trema orientale
ACCCAGATGGAAAGAATCAGAGATAAAAGTCCTGGAAAATAGAAAAATTAGAAATCATGACTGAAAATGGGAAAGGGAAAAATTGAGAAGATCCAAAAGAGGAAATCTCGTTCACCCACTTCGAATTTTTCTACAAAAGTTTCTAAATCTTTTGAGGAATTTCGATGGTTCCAATGTGGAAAATTAAGAGAGACCCAGAAATTGAAACCGTGATCTGAGAAATGGGTTTGTGTTAAATTACCAAAAAACTGGTTCTGCTGAGAGAGATCATGGTGACTGATGTGGAGAGAAAGAGAGAGTTTTTCGGGTGTTTTCTTTTTTTAGATACTGATTTTTTTTTTTTTTGGGGGGCTGAGAGAGAGAGAAAGTATTAAAACAAAGGAGAGAGAAATGGAGAGGAGATAGAGAGTTTCGATTTGGGGTAGCTGGTTCCCGAGGTTGTCTCCAACTCTATGTCTTTCTCTCTCCAACTCTCTCTCTCTCTCTCTCCACCTGGGAGAGCGGAAGGAGATCGGAAGTGGCAACGAAGGAGAGAACAAAACTTTGCTCTTGCTTTGCTTGATCAAGGTGTGGAAGACACCGTGGGCGTCTTCAGCTATATATATAGAAATTTGTTGGCCAATCGCTTTAATATTACAAAACTACCCTTTTTATTAGAGTGGGGCCCAGAATATATGGGCCCTGATTTATGAGTGTTGTGTGTTAGCATGTGTGGCTGTGATCCTTAACTGAAGTTGATATAGACAAGGAGGCGCTTCATTCATCCTCCAAGGACAGGTTTCCTCATAAATTGATTTACTCTGTGTTTGCCCCGAAATTACGTAGAATATCTCAATATGCCCCTTAAATAAGAATTTTCACTCTTGTCCCCAAACCGCTAAAATCAACATTCTGTGGGGTAAATAGACAAAAAAATGACGAGTGTTATGATTTTAGAGTGGTTAATGAAAAGCCCGCTTGAGCATTTGTGACTAATATCTGTTTTCCTAACAAATGGACGATTTCAGTGGTTTACTTTTAATAATCTAGGGGCATATTGCGACACTCAATAGAGTTCAGTGGGCAGATATAAAAATAACCCTAAAGTGATATGTGGCCAATAATTGCAGGGTAAAAGGTTCTTCTTTTGTCAAGAACCCCACTATGTGAAACAAGGAGTGATCATGTGAGGGAGAACTCATGGTAAATTCGTTGAGCTCTTCTTTCTTGGCCATTGGCTTCGGAACTTATAGATATTAAATGTATGCATTTGGGAGCTTGTCTTTTTTTTTTCGGTATTGTAATTCTTCATCTAGTAATTTGAACAGTGATGTGCAACAAAACATCTGACCAAGTTTGTTGGGAATAACTCAAACCTCTCTTACCTTTGTCTTTTTTCACGTATTTTAAATTCTAATCTTTTATAAAATTAGTTGGAATTTTCTCCATACAAGTCCTTATAGTAAGAACAAAAATTTTCACGGAAGTAACTAGATTATTAGATTACTTTACGCACCGAGCAAAAAAAAAAGATTAGATTACTTTACGCAATGACAGTTTAGGTGACCAGAAAAGTCCACATTGCAATAAATTATCTTAAATATTATAGTTCTTTCAGCAAAAATTTCCAAAGTTCCAATCCCTATCGTAGTTAAAAATTAGTTCTTTTAATTTAGCCCCTCCCAAGGATCAATTCTTAAGATTTCTTTTGACAATTATGGTACTAAAATTTAAGGGTTGTTCGCAAATTAGTTTATTTTAAAGTGTGTGATTTGGATTTTGGAGTAAAGGCCTCCTTTTAATAACAACTTGGTGAATAAATTTTATGTACTATTTCTCTCTATATATTGTATAGTACATTAATTAAGTGCTATTTAAAAAAAAAATAGAAAGGTGCATGAGAGAATTGAATTTGGTTATTATATCAAAATATTCAAAAAAAATAAAATAAAATAAAATTTTGTTTTGTTACCTTTATTATATTGTATAGTTCTTCGCATAGAAATGAAGCAAGAAATGACACAGACTTAGTAGAAGAAATGCAACATTAATAATAAATCTCAAGTATTAGGGAACTTTTGTGGGAAGAATAATCGAAATGTGTTTATGAATGTTATATTTTATTGGGTTAAGTAATTAGATTCCTCTGGAATATCACAAAAATATTTTTTTTGTTGGCAAAAACTACTATTTGAAAAAAAAAAAAAAAATTAACCTCATGTGAAAGGTAATATTCATATGTTGGCAAGGAAAAAAATAAATAAATAAACCTCATATGAAAGGTAATATTCATATGCTTAATTAAAGGTTCAATCATATCAACTTTGAACATCATATCCCATCAACCGTGTTTTTTTTTAATTTAATTTGTTTATATATATATTTTTAAGGTGGCACGCTGTAACTCCTAGGGGTGGTCGAAGTAGCAAGGAGTTCGAATTAAGGTCTTCTCTCACTTAGAGAGGATGAGGTCATGAGTTCGAGCTCCCATGTCACTCTTAGGAGTCCAACCGAATGAAAATAGCTCTGGAAAGTGATCCGTCACTAAATCTCATCTGTCTTTTTTCATTACCAAAAAAAAAAAAAAAAAGTGGCACGCTGTAGTACAATGGAAACAAAGCATGCAGTGCGCGGGACCCACAACACGTTGCAAGGTCCTCCTCCCTCAGTAGAGTGAAAGCAGCCGCAGAAGAAGCCAACTGTCTCAACGATAAAAACGCAAACAGGACAAGCACTTCGGGGATGGGAGTTTGGAAATATTGAGGACCATTCTTGTCCATTAATGTAAAAAGAGCAAACACAAGGCAAACTTCCTTGTACTAGTTTACAAATTTTATTTTTTGTTTTCGGAAGAGCGCTTTTAGAAAAAAGATTTTTTTTAATACTATTTTTCCCGTACTAGTCTTTCTAAGTTACAACTTAGCTATGCTATGTAACTATCTTTGACAACACAAAACGACTAATTTGTAAAAAGTTTTACAAGATAATTTTATTCACAAAAAATCACACTCAAAATGGTCTAATTTCTTTAATTTACCTAAATTTCAATATTTTAATACTATATAATCATCAATACAAAGAAGTCACACTCGGATTTTTTATTAGTCTCGATTAAAAATTTTTGAGAAATTTAAGTGGATAACCAAAATTTTAAATTTGATTAAGTAGATGTCCACTTTTAAAATTTTATAGCTAAATGTCCAGGTAGATATATTTTCACACTTGATAAATACACATATCTACCAATTTTAGTTACTGTTCTGAAATACACTGAGTATATAATTTTTTATACTTGGTATATAAAATTTTACACTTGGTATATATGCATATATATCGGACATTTTGCTATAACTTTTGACAAAGGGACATTTACTGAAATTAGGCCCAGAATTTGGTCATATTTCTATAAGTCCCTTAATTTTTTAACTAATTATAATTAAACGTGTAGAATATTCAATTAAAAAGAAAAAGTTAATAACAATCGAGAATCGTGAATTATCATGCTTAAAATTTATATTTTGTGTTCACACTCCATGATCACTTGGCTCCAAGATTTTGTACAGTCAACTTTGTCTGCTTCTCGTTGCCAATATCATGTGATATCACATTCTGCGTATCATATGTGATCTGGTCCTTATTTTAATTCATAGGTTTGGATACGATGTGATACGAGCATTATTATTATTATTATTATTAGATTTGTTTTTCTTGAAGATTGATTAAAATATAGGTTTTTGCGTGTTTTATTTTCTCAATTGTTTTCATTATGTGGTTGTGAAAATATATAAGAGCTAAGGTAACATTTGGTAGAGTAGAACGAAATTGAGGGAAATAGTAATAGGAATGGGAATAAGAATAGAATGGAAAAGAAAGGTAATAATTTTGTTTGGTTAAAATTTGAAATAAGACATCGGAATATAACGGAATTGACTATACTTAGACGAATATACCCTTAGCTTTAAAATAAACCTTTTTTTAAGCAATAGATAATAATTTTGAGAAAAGAAATATACTTTTTTTTTGTGGAGATGAAATAGACGTAATTAATTATGACAGTAAAAATCAATATTTCTAAGATTAAACAAATTATTTACAACATTATATATATATTATGAAAGATAATGTTAAAAAATTATGAATGATACATTGATTCTTGATAATTCTATGAATAGTAATGATAGGGACACCAAAATATTGCACCACACTCACACCAAATGATGTGACATGCATTTCAATCACTTTTTATTTTAGAGTGGGATCACACCATTGAAAATTATAATATTGAAAGTGATGCCACATCATTGGTGTAATTTTTTTGTGTATAATTTTAGTGTCCCTATCATTACTCTTCTATAAATATGTAGATGATTAGACTCAATCGTCGGAGAATATGTCTTTTTGCCCCTTTTTTTTCCTTTCTATTAAAAAAACATTTTATGGGAATGCATTAATTAATTTTAATTAATAGCCATAAAAGCCAACCAAATGCCACCTAAGATCTTAATGAGCTGTTCTTCTTCAAGTTATGTAATGAGAGTGCTTATAGGAATCTTTACCCTTTGAATTTTGACCGGTTTTACAATTTCGTCCATCAATTAGAAAATTGAGGGTATTTAATGTCTATTATTTAGTACATAAAAAATTTGCGGTGACTACACTTATTCCACTGGCACATGTGTCCCTTGAAAATTCACCAAAATAAATAGGGATATTCCCTTGAAGTCTACATATATCGACACGAACAGCACTTTTAAATTTTTAATTCTGGCAACTATTTATATATGTTAAAAATTAAAATTTCATTTCTGTGTCCTTTCAAAAAAAAGTTTTCTATTGCTGTGGACTAAAGTGTCATAAGTTTTAGTGCAGGGACCAATATGTAAAGAAATGTGGCAGTTACTTTAATTTTTTTTTTCAGGAAGAGTGGGGTGTGGCGTGGGGTAACCAATATGTTAAAAATTTCATGATTTTTTTTTTTTTTTTTTTCATGTAAGGAGTGAAAGATTTGAACATAAAACCTCCGCATTAAGAAGACACGTAATTCCGCACCTAATGTGTTATCAGTTATCACTTCATGAAAGCTACAAAGCTTAGACAGAAGATGTGGCCTAACAAATACGAACGTGGCAAATAAGTTTTTTTTTTTTCCCTTTTTTCAAAGAAAAAGGAAAGTTATTATTGTTTACATTATTTTTTTTTTGAAAAGTTATTGTTTATATTATTGGTTGAAAATGTAAAAAAGAGGTTGCTTTGGCTTTTGGGTAGGTGGGCGTAATGGCGTGACAACGTGGATTAATAAATTCAGAGAGAAATCGCAGTTGAAAGTGGGTGACATACAATACGACAGAGAGCATCTAGCATGCAAAACAAATAAATCCAAATCTATCTGCTGGCTGGCTGAGTGGCTGTGTATCCCATACCAATTGACTCCATTTCCTATAACTAGCCCCCTTGTATTTTCTGCTTCTACCTTTCTTTTTCCATCAAATACAGAAACTCAGAAAGCGATATACTACTCTCTGTCTATTATACAAGTAATGTTACGGCATGGTGCACAACACCACAATAATGTGTCATTTATATTATTTTATTATTTGGTATATCTAATTAATAAAATGGATCTTATCTTACATGGGCTCTATATGAAGTATAACCATAATTAACTAGTAACAGATTAAAATATCATGTGATGTTGGATATTATATACTACAAAAAATATCTAACTTAGTGACATTTTATTTACTAATATTTCGAACAAAAATATCATTGTAGATATTATTTGGTGACATTTGCTAAAAAAAATATCACTAAAGAGGAATAATAGCAACACTCTCATTTATACTCTCTTTTGCATTCTCTTAATCTCACTGCTTGACGTGGATTCCACTATAATTTGTTGCATTATTAAAATATTAAACTAGATAGTAAAATCTATATATCAGATAATGAGACTAAAGAGTGTAAAAGAGAGTGAGAAATGAAGTGCATTTCGTATTTTTCTATCACTAAAACATACTAAATATAATGGCTTAATGGTAATAAGTGTATATTTTCACAACAGGTATAGTTTTAGTACCATTTCCTAAATGCTACTTTAGTGTTTATAATGATATTTAGAAAATACAACTAATAATAACTTTTAGTGGTATTTTGTAAATGCCACGCTATATATATATATATATAGATTGCCAATCTAGTAAGTATTTATTTTTTACTTACTTATTTTTTTTTCTAGTCGTTGGATCACCATTAGACGGTTATAATAATGTGCATAAAAAGACGTACATAATTAATGCTATTGCTCTCACTTACTTTTTACTATAAAAAATGTACATGATAAATTTTGATTTGCCAAAACGATACCTATGTATAGGTTAAAAAAAATACTTACAGAATTGGTGTCCATATAAATATATATATAATTTTTTTTTCTTTTACAGGAATGTGTAGATATCCATATGCCTATATCATTCTTAACCAATTTTTTTTTTCCCTAAAAGCATAAGTTAATTTAATAAAATAAATATATAAATCATGTTAAAGATCAAAATTTGAACTTTAACTAACTAATTATATTTAAAAAAACCAACACTAATTAAATTCAACTTTCTCATTTTCAGGTTGCAGGGATTATTTGAAACATAAAAAGATAGAAAAATTTTTGGGCTCCCTTTATTTGAATTTTAAAGGTTTTCTTCTCCAGATCTCTTTCTCCTGTGTCCCTACTATGAAGGACATACTTTTGCACAATTCTATAAGGTTGGATATACATAGAGCTATATATTCTGTTACTTTTAGGGTCCTCTTCTTTTTTTTTTTTTTTAATAAGCTATATGTTCTAGTACTTTTGGGCTCCTCTTCTCCCCCTCTCTCTCTCTCTCTCTCTCTTTTAAAACTAGATATAATAATTCTATCGTTTTTCTCTATTTTCTTTTTTTTACAATCTTCATATTATTAGGTATATCATCAGAGAATGTTATTGATATATTTTTTTTCTTTTGGATCCCTTATTTATTTGTTTTAAAATGACCAAAGAGATTCACATGATGCATGAATTCTTCCCGTAGATATATTGGCTGGCTTTTCTTCTTTTTTTTTCCTCCTTTTTTTTTCCTTTCTTAGGAATGAATTTGGAAATATTTATGATTTGTTTACAACAATCCATTTGATAAGAAATATCTCATTCAAAAATTATGACTAGCTGTTTTTTTCATATTACAAATTTGTATAGGAATATTTTATTCAAAATCATGACTTGTTTGCTAAATTTTATTTTATTATTGTAGACAAATTCAAACCCTATCATTACATTCCGTTTTCAAACTATAAGTAGAGGAAGAGTGGAATCAATGAAAGATACATTGGCGATAGACATAAGCATATTAAAAAAGAAGAATAACTTGTATTGAATTTCTCTATATTGATTTTCATTGATCATTGAGTACTGTTATAGAGGCTTTATATAACAACCAGAGCTAAACAATAGAACAACTAACTCTAAAACAGAATGCATACGTGTACAACTTCTCTAATAGAATTATAATAGAAATCCTAACTAACTCTTCTTAATATCGCCCCTCAAACTCAGAGTAGATAGAGATTCTACTTTGAGTTTGTATTTGATAGAAAGAAATCTAGAACTAGTAAGAGCTTTTGTAATTATATCCGTATTCTAGTCTTGTGAGGGAACATGTCTTACTTCTAGCCTCTATTGCACTACTTTTTCACACACAAAATACAAATCCAGTTCAACATGCTTGGTCCTAGCATGTAGAATGAGATTTGCTGCAAGTATGATAGTACTAAGATTGTCACACCAAATCACTGGTGTCTTTGTTTCAGTTTTATTAAGTTCTGTCAATAGGAATTGTATCCAAGTAATTTCAGCTACAAGCTATGCCAAACTCCTGTATTCAGCTTCAGTGCTGGATCTAGAAATGGTGTTTTGCTTCTTGGATTCCCAAGATACCAAAATAAATGCAGTAACCTATTGTGGACCTCCGATCATCCGGGTCAGAAGCCCAATTTGCATCACAATAGCCCATGAGATCAAAGCAAGTGTCCTGCTATAAGTGTAACCCATAATCAAGAGTACCACGTAGGCATCTTAGTATTCGCTTAACAGTTTTCTAATGAGACTCCAGGGGGTTATGCATAAACTGACAAACCTGATTAATACTATAAGAGATCTCTGGTCTTATAATTGTTGTATATTGAAGTGTACCTACAATGCTCCTGTAAAGTTGGACATTTTGAACTGGGTCATTATCAAAGGCAGAAAGTCTCTCACCACTTGTCATTGGTGTAGGAAGACTAATGGCATTTTGCATTATAGCCTTCCAGAGCAAATAAGTGATATATTTCTGCTGAGACAATAGTAAACCATCAGCCATATGTTTAACTTGAATACCTAGGAAATAATCAATCTCTCCAAGATCTTTTAAGGCAAATTCACTATTCAGCTGAGTGACTAAGGCTATGATTTATGTAGAGCTGCTCCCTGTGACCAATATATCATCAACATAAACTAGAACAAAAGTTGAGTGAGCAGGTGTTACTCAAATAAAAAGAGATTGATCAGATTTTACTAAGAAGAATCCAAGTCGTACTAAAGCTAAGTTAAGTTTTCTAAACCATGCTCGTGGAGCTTGCTTTAAACTATAAAGTGCTTTATGAAGCTTGCAAACTAAATGATCTGTGTTAGGAGCAATAAAACCTAGTGGCTGATCTATATACGCTTCTTCATTCAACACACCATTCAAGAAAGTATTGTTCACATCTAGTTGGCGAATACACCAGCCTTATGAAAGGGCAACAATAAGCATGGTATTAGGAAAGCAAGAGCACCCAAATACTCTAAGAGAGGAATAAGCTGGTTTAATATTATAAAGAACTTCTAAAGGTGTTTTACCATGTGAAACTAGTGTAGGCAGTCTATTAGTGAGGTAAACACTAGTTCTAAAAGTTTCATCCCAATATTTAAGTGGCATAGAAGCTTGAGCTAAAAGAGTCAGACCTTCAACAATTTGTCAATATTTTTATTCAGCAACACCATTTTGTTCATGTGTAGTTGGGCAAGAGGACCTATGACTAATACTATGAGTAGTTAGGAAATTGGTAAAAGCTTGAAACTCCTCACCCCAATTATTTTGTAAAGACTTAATTTTGTATCCAAGTTGGAACTCACTTTGAGTTTTGAAATTAATGAAAGTCTCTAAAGCATCAAATTTGTTCTTTAAGAGGTAGATCCAAGTATATCGAGAGAATGCATCAACAAAAGTGATATAGTACTTGTAACCACTAGAGGAAAGGAAGGGTGATGGTCCCTATAAATCTTAGTGTATGAGTTACAAAGGATCAGTGTATTGAGTAATAGACAAAGGAAAAGGAAGTTAATGAATTTTACCCAAATAACATGCCTTACAAAAAAGAGATAAAGTTTTATTACTATGAGGAATATTACAATAAGACAAAACAAATTTTACAACTTGTATTGAAAGGTTCCTAATCTATTGTGCCAGAGATCAAAGACTGAAAATGAACGAGAACTAGTACCATAACTAGATTTTGTAGTTGAAAAAAGATAAGGTACATAAGATTTGTCAGAGGACATATTTGAGTTGGGGAATAAACTGCTTAATGGTAAAGAGGTGATGGCACCTGTAGCTGTTGCTTGGAATTTGATATGAGATTGCTCAAATGTATAGAGACTATTTTTAAGTTTCCCTTCCATGAGAATGAGCTTGGTAACCTGATCTTTAATATAACAAGAAGATGGATGGAATTCAAAGAATACACAATTATCTTTAGAAAATTTGGAAACACTAATAAGATTCTTTGTAATAGAAGGAACATAAAGTAAATGTTGTAAGGACATGAGTTTAGAATTATATTGAGAAGGAAATGAAGATTTTTCAACATGCTGAATTAATAACCTTGTACCATTGCCAACATGGATTTTGTCAAGTCCAGTGTAATCCACCATGGTCATCAAGTTGCTTTCATCGGGTCTGACGTGATTGGTAGCTCCGAATTCTGAATACCGACTAGTAGGAGATTGTTGGGAATATGCCCTAGAAAGCAGCTTCTTTGTTTGGCATTTTAAACAAGGTTTATTGGATTTAAGTATTATCTATTTACTGTCAATGAATTCCATATTATGTCCCAAATATATACATGTGATGTTTATGTTTTCTATTATGCAAACGTCTAAAAGTTTCCATGACTAATAATGAGTAATAAAGAATTGTTCGTGTGAACTGTTCATACTAAATTCTTTATTTCATTATGTCTAAATAAAAAGTTCATATTCTACAAATAAAGATAGATACTTTATTTTGCCATAGAATGTAGTGTTGTCTATTTTAACGGGATTGATGAAGTCTCCAATTATCTAAGTGTCTGACTTCAGATAGAAACACTAGTGCATTATAAGAAGTTATAAGTGCATTGAACTAGACCAAGTGAAAATAGAATTTAAGGTTAAGTGCCATAACTCAATATTCTACCTTTCACTAATCTAGTACTATTGCAAGATTACCTTAATCCTATTGATTGTCGGACTTGCTTTCATGAGTTTTATCTTTTTGACTTACTAAAGGACTAGTTCTGATTATATGGTTCAAACTCTGGTATCTTAGAAGATAAGATTTGTGAATTGACGAGAACGCCCTTCATGATTTGGATACCATGCATATAATGTCACTTTGAGTTTTTTCAAGAACTTGGATAATAAAAAACCAGGCGCCAGGTATTCACTTTGTGAATTTAACTGTGTTTGTATGGGCAGTTACAAACACCGTAGTCAATTATTATCCATTAGATGAAAAATAGTAACTCAAAGGTAAATATGTACTAGAGTGGTAATACGGTAATTTCACCTCTCTAGTACGGTTTTACATCAGGGGTATATCTGCAGGTATAGTATATGCTAAATGGATCAAGTTAATTAAAGTGTTAATTATCTTCACCGAAAATATATGATATTTTGTCTAAGAGTGCAATATTGGGCCTATAGTGCAATGCCCCGGTATTAATGGACAAGGCTCAATCATAATTAACAGTTAATTATGACTGTGGGTAGTTGGCCCATTGGCGCTTAGATTATTTGGATCCATAAGGTCCCCTGTATAGCTCACACATAGCCTAATAACTAATTGAATGGTCAATTGAGCCCAATAAACCCATTAGGGTTTACATCTCTTTAAATACTTAAGAGAAAAGTTCTCCTAAGCCTCTCTAAGTGTTCTGCATGCCACTAATGCACAATAACTGTGCTTAATGTGTGACAGAGAGAAAAAAGAGATAGTGAGAGAGAACCAAGCTACCGCGAGAGAAATTCCGTGTTCGTTCATGGCCGCCGAGGGAGAGATACTCATGGTCATAGACCGTGCAGTCAAAGGAGAAGGACGAGTGTCTTCCAGATCATCCGCTCATCTCTCGTTGGGAATCAAGAAGGTGCCCACACACCGGATAATTCAACTGGCTCCAGAGAATAGACGGGAAGGCTCAATGGTTTTGAAGCGCTTTCAGGTTTTATCTAAACCAAGATCCATGAATTGATTTATATTAGATTAACAATCCTACATTTTTGTTTAGTAAAGTTTCAAGAAAAATTTTAAAATACCTATTCCGCTGCGTTCTTGATTTGTTTACAAAACTGCGGAAATCGTTTTCGGAAAAATTATTTTTCGAAATTTATTTTCGGAATTTCCAGCATCATTAACCTCATCAAGAGTAGCATAATAAGCTACCATATTAGCTTACACTTGACAGTTTGGATTAAAAGAAGAAGTTTGGTGTGGTGATGTGGAAGTGTTGCCCTGAAACGTTGAATCAAAATTATACCAGCAGCTCTGAACAACATAACCAAAGCGGCTGCAAAATTGACACAGTGGTTTATTGCCTGAATTTCAATTTGATTGATTGCTACCGCCACGACCTCTACCAGGATGATACCCTATGCCACCATTAAAACCACCTCGAAATGGCTGTTGACCACTATTAAAGTGACCTCTGTCAGCATTATACCCAAAGTTAAAGAAAGAGGAATTGGAATTCTAATTATAGAAATTACCATAACCACCATGAGGGGATTTCTTCTTCTGATTAGTAGCAAGATTGATAAATCATGGTAAGGAAGAATCTAGAGATTTGCTAGTCTTTTTAACACGATGTTCTTATGTAAGCAGTAGATTTTCAGTTTTATCAACTGTATATTTATCTTTCCTTGAGCTAACAGAGAAGATAAATGTATCATATTCAGAAGGAATGCCATTGAAGAAGGCTCCAAGATGATCACCATGAGTGACTTTATAGCCTACAGAGGCCAATTGATCAACACTGTGTTTAAGCTTAAGAAGATAGTCAGTAAGAGAGAGATCCCCTTTCTTGATGTTTTGAAGTTAAAGTCTTGAATTGAGAGACCTTTGCTTTTGTCTGAGCTGCGAAATAACTCTCAAGAGCTTTCTAGATCTGAGACGAAGTCTCACAACCAACTATTTGAGTGAGAAGACCTTCAAATATAGATGATAGTAACCAAGAAAGAAGAAGTTGATCTTACTGCCCCCAATTTAAGAACGCGAGATTCAGCTGACCTTAAGATTCATCAATGGTAGAAAGAAACTTGGCTGGAATTGGAGAAGAATTTAAGATGTAGGGTTATAGCTTATGACCTTTGATTGCAGCAGTAACCTGTTGGCGCAAAAAAAAAAATAAAATTGGAGCTATCAAGTATAACCGAAATTAACTGAGTGAGAGTAATAAGAACAAAATGATCAAAAGAGGCAGAAGATGAGGCCGCCATAGTTGAGCTTAAAGAGGGATCCATTACTGGAGTAAGCTCTAATACCATATTAGAAAAGAAGAATAACTTGTACTGAATTTCTCTATATTGATTTTCATTGATCATTGAGTACTATTACAGAGGCTTTATATAACAACCAGAGCTAAATAATAGAATACCTAACTCTAAAATAGAATGAATACGTGTACAACTTCTCTAATAGAATTATAACAGAAATTCTAATTAACTTTTCTTAACAAAATATATAATGATCTGTTCAGGTTTTAATTTGTTCAATTGTTTAAAAAAATTTTAGTTATGTTAGTTGTATTATACAAATCAAGTTTTGTGCTATTATGTCAAATCAAACAATTCAATGTTTATGTATATATGTTTTTTTTTTCTCTTCAAATCATCTATTTGATTTTGATTAAGAATGTTTAGAGTGATGTATATGTTGTCTTTTATTTTGACGAATAAATAGAAAAATAATATAATTATTAGCTATTATCAATGTAAATTTAAAAAATGGTTTATATTATTTCATAATAGTAATTATTATAATTAGTTGTTAAATTGTCATGATTAGTGAATCTAAAAATGAAATTAAAATAATAAAATCAACTTTTACCATCATAATTTTTAATTAATTGATATGATTCAATGACATTTTAAAAATGCTACTAGTATGATCTAATGACATTTTAAAATGCTACTAAAAAGTATTTTCTAGTGACATTTCAAATGTCACTAAACTTTTAGTCGCATGGGTATCTTTTACATTTATGACAAATGTCACTAAATTGATATTTTATTACAATTTTCAAATGTCACATATTATGATTTTTGTGGTAATATATGGTGTCTCATAGCTCCTATCATTTGAGCCTTCACAAATATTGCATTTCATTTACTTATCAATTATCAATCAAACCATTTCAGTATATACAAGATGGGGCTATGAAGTTTTGTTAGTGTGGGCTTAAACTCTAACAAAAAATAATAATTATCAAATACGATAACTATTCTTAATATTTTTATGCTAGATAAATGTGATGCCCAAGATTCTCACATGCATAATAAGCCAATAATAAACATGTTCATATTACATAATAGACATATTAAGCAACTCGTATCAATGTTATGGTAAATTGTTCATTCTGATTGTTAAATTCTTTCGATCTGTATTATTATACTAATGTTTGTTGAAGTGCTCCCATATAGTGTAAAGGTTCAGTATCCTCAGAGAGAGAGCTTGATGTGTAAAAGGAACAAAGAATATATTCATGAATAGCCATACTATATGCACATGCATTAAAATCGTGTTTGTTGATAACTTGGTCAAATAATAGTTTTTCAGTAAAATGCATTTTTCATGCTTTTCGGAGCCAAATTCACTATGCATTTAACACTTCAAATAGCTTTAATTCAATTTTTTGGACTCATTTATAGCTTTTTATTTGTCGGCCCTAGGTAAGCACGAGGTGACAGTCACTGTACTGAATTATGTTTAATTGCACTAAGCTAGCTTAGATTCAGCTTAATCGCATAATGTCATTTTTATGCATTCTAATAATTAGGTATTGATACTATATTTGCATTATTAATTGGAGTCTAATTGACTTATTTTTATATTTAACGATTAGTTATGGGGCTAGGTTCCACCAGATTACAATAAGATTGGCCATATAGGGTCATAAGTCAAAGTATAACTAGATTTCACCTTCTAAGTTAGGTTTCACCATTTTGGTTTATACTTGAGTGTATAAGAATGGCCATCAATATGGTGAGTAAGCCAAGAGTGATTTAAAGCTGGACACATGGAAAGTTAGAGTGTGAAATACCGAAAATATCTCTTAAAATTTAAGTTATGCTTTTTCTTCGTCATTAAGTATTGATTTTGGACCAAATCTGGTCATTTCCTTCCTCTCTCCAGCCATGACTATACCAGTCATTATTAGGGTGCTCTCAACTCCCTTTAGCTATATCCAAGAGTTTCCAAGTGGTAGAACTCAAGTTGGAGCTCTAGAAAGCAAGATAGGTTCAAACTAGTCAAGGTGAGTCTACTAGTTCTTCTTCTTTAGTGTTGTTTTCTAATTGAAATTCTTCACTTGCTACAACTTAAGAAAGAGTTTTTCCAGGTCCTCTTGAGTCCTAAAGTTTATTTCAAAGCCTTAAAAATTAGTTTTATGGAAGTAGAAAGTAAGAGCTTCAACAAAAGTTCAAACTAGTCAAGGTGAGCTTTTTATATAATTTAGAATTGGTAATTTCTTTCTTTTGCTTTAGCTCTTAAATCAAAGCTTTTAATTGATGAATAAAGGTCCTAGGAAACCTTATATATTACTGAAAACATAAAATTTAAGTGGAGGAGTCAAGTTAAACTTGAAGCCCTAAAGTTTACTATTTATGGATTCAAGTGTTTTCATTGTTAGAATAAGTTGTCTACACTTGTAATTTGATTTCTTCACTTAGAATGTGTAAGATATTGATCCTTTTATGTATATTACATCTATTTACTTGCTGGTTATGATGATATACATGTATAAAAGTGGGTTTAAACTTTGTCTAAATCGAAACGAATTCAAGTACACTTAGGTTGTTCTAAATGATCCTCTTTAATGTACATATGTGGGAATTGGCTTGTCAATTTTTATTGCAGGTCTAAATTATGATTTAAAAGATGTGGGAATGTCTTAAAAATAGGGGAGATGCTGTCCAAATATTTATAAAACTAAATGATACTATTTAGAAGTAAATGAACTACTTTTTACGAAATTTTGTGCCATTTTGGATCATTTTTATATTAAGGATCTAGCATTCATGTTTTAATAATTTAATCAGTTTTCAATACTAGTTATTGGCTATTATATGCCTCATATCACTTATACACTTTCGAGTCATATTGTGATTTAGTTCCTGATTTTGTGAAAGTTGTGATTTCAGTTTTTTAGTCGTTATCTTTAAGCATTTTACATTGTAGTGATCATTCTAGTAATAAAATTGATATTAGGTCTTCCACATACCTTGCCACAGAGGATACTGACATTTTTCACTATCTTTTCTGTCAGACACAAGGTAAGTAAAGATTTATTTTAACTGCTTCACAAGGACATTAGTAAATACCAGATGTTTTCCTACATGATTATGTGTATTATATTAATTATATGTTATTCCTATAGTTGTTGTAAGTTCATGAAAGACATAAGTATGATATGATCATTAAAGCATGATTTTCAAAGAAGTAAAGTTTTCCACATATTGGATTTAAAGTAATACCATTGTACTGATTTTACGAGATATGTTTTAAGTACATTGTTTAGTCTGTCTGTATTGGGTAGGTATGGTTTGTATAGGCATCCTTCTCACATAGGTGGACATGGCTTACCGACTGCCAGGACTGAATATTGTACTATAAGTTATGCGAGATGCATTACCAAGTCAGTCTGCGTTGGGTAGGTATGGTTCGCATTAGCCATATGTTTCATTCTCGCATAGGTGGGCATGGCCTACCGACTGCCGCAGCATTTTAGTATACTCAAGGGCCCCATAAAAAAACGCTTTCTAAGAAAAGTGCATCAAAATGAAAAGTTATGAAAAAAGAGTACAATGGGAATTTCAGTAAAGTTTATACATAAAACACGTTCACGAGCATGCATGATCTTTACTTACTGAGTATTAGCTCATTTAGTTCCTGTGATGCAGGTGAAGAGATATATGATGTATAGAGTTACTGGTAGGCTAGCACACTTTCTTGTCACTATGATCATACAGATGTAGACGAGCTTGACTTGTGGACGATATTTTTGAACTTTAATATTTTGATGTACTGTAAATATTACTACTGATGGCAAGATAAACTGATATACTTTTTGGTTGTACATTTTGTAAGGACAAAAAAAAAAAAAAAGTAATGTCATGTAACTTGTTTTGTTTTGGAGTTTGAAAAGTTTAAACTAGCCCACGTTTTTTAACAAAACTAAAGCTATGGTTTATAAAAGAATAATACTTCCTAATTTGACCTATATAGTCATATGATTAAGATAGAGGGTGTTACAATAAATATTGTATAAATAACTTTCTTTTGCAATTATTACTTATGATCCCCAATATAAAAATTGATATTGTTGAAGAAAAGATATAAACTTCATTATCTTGCCTAGTTGGTTGCTTAACAAGTTTGAGTAATTTTGAACAAAACAATTACAAAAGTATAAAAGATTGAGCATGTACAGGGGAGAAGAAAAAATAAGGACACATTGAAATGTTTTCAATTTTTTTTAATCGAAGTATTTTTACTTTTTTTTCAGTAAAGGACATTTATAATTTTGCTATATTTATTTTAGCCAGTTCAATTCTTTTATTAAATTGCCTACAACTACTTGAATGAGTTGGCTCATGTGAAAGTCTCTCTTTTGGCTTTTTTTTTTTTTTATTTAGCTTAACTAAATTAATTTAATTTATCTCAAGAAGGAAAAAAAATCAATTTATTTTTTCAAAAAAAAAGAGAAAATTTTAAATTAACATGTGCAAATTAGTTATATATTTATGGAGTTAACAATTTGTTTTGAGTGGGGGCTTGGAGGGTTATTTGCTAGTATTTCTTATTTTTAATCATTTAAAAGTTATATATCTATATACATATGTCTACAGTAGAGGCGCCCCTACGTAGGGCCCTGTCTATTCACCGTTCGATGGGAATCTGTATATAAATAGATTCTCTATAGATTCCCGTTATTCCCCACAGATTCCCATCCAACGATAATTAAGGCATGACCCTACGTAGGGACGCCCCTACTGTAGCCATCCCCATACATATATATATTATTCTTCATAAACCTTCACTCGCCCTTTACCGGCTTCATATATATATATATAGGTTGCCAATCTAGTAGGTATTTTTTTTTTTTTTTTACCTATGTGTAGGTATTTTTTTTTTTAGCCGTTGGATCATCATCTAATAGTGATCCAACGGCTATAATCAAGTGCATAAAAAGACGTGCATCATTAATGCTATTTCTCTCTCCTACTTTTTATAATAAAAAAATGTGCAAAAAAATTTTTTATTGGTCAAATTGATACCTATGCATAGGTAAAAAAAAAAAATACCTACTGGATTGGTGCCCATATATATATATATATATGATAATTATACTAAAACCTCTTGATTTATGCTAAATTGTAGTGGACTATTTTTATTGAATTCAATATTTATGTTATCATCTCTAAAATTCTAAATAATTATGCAAATACTACTTTATTTGTCAAATTTGACAAAGTTTATTTATCATTTCTATGTTTTCTTTAAAGATTAAATATTTACATTATTTTTGAATACTAGTAAATATCTATATTCAAATAACATTTAATTATTTGAATGAAAAGGGGTAATATATATGTATATAAACTCACGACATTACCACCCACTACTTGGGATCTCAATCCTAGGTTCGAGTCATACTAGGGGTAGGCGTGAAAACTTATTATCCCTAATAGGGTGGGGTACGGATTGAGTAGTAATAGGTATTTTCTTTTAATTTATAATAAGTGGAGGTCATTAGTTAAGCCTCACTTTTTTAAAAAATTATAAAAAAACTCATGACATTTAGTCTTTTTAACTCCCCTCACCCCCAAAAAAAATTCCACATATTTTTATAAATATCAAACAAAACTTCTTATTTGTATTTTTCTACTAAAGTTCAGAAGATTGGATATATGGTCAAGATAAGTTTAAAGTTATTAAAAAATATGTCTTTACCCTTATAAATAATCTAAAGGCAACCATATAAACTAATGAATGATTTATAATATTTGAGAAATCTACCTATAACAGTCTTCAAACACCATAAAATTATTAAAAAAAAATCTTTTTCTAATGGATCATTATCAAATTTTACCCTCTTTTAAAGCATATTGTAATGAAAAAAAAGGAAGACAACCTATAAAACTTTCATTTAATGAATATTTTGGAATTCTAAAGTTACACCTTACTCAACCCCGATTGAAAATTTTTGATAAAGTCAAAAAATACAAAAGTGAAGGATGCGGTCAATCATATTAGTCCAAGGTTGAAAATTTTCGACTAGGGTCGAAATTTTCCAATTGTGGATCAAAAATCGCTCGGAACAGTTGGGAGATGCAGTTGAATAAATTCGACCACAGTTGAAATTTTTTACCATAGTCGAGTGGAGGCACCTCCAAGTACGGGATTGGAACCGGCTGTAGTGGCGGGGTGCTGCAGGTGGTGGTGGTGACAGAATTAGTTTGGGATTTGTCGGAGGAGAATGTATTTGGGTTTGTTAAGGAATATGATATCCATGTAATTTTATATGTGTGACATGACAATGAGGCTTAGTTCTGAAAATATTTATAGATGAGTCATTTTTTTAATCATAAAGGGTTTAGTAGGCCATATGTGTAAATATCCCATTTCTAATTTGTGTTGTATGATTTTAAAAGGAAAACACGTTCTTTTAAACAATTTTAAACTCAAATTGTGACTATATATGTGCATACGATGAAATTTAATATTAATAAATGTGTTTGTATGTTTTTTTTTTTTTTTTGGCAAGGGTTAGTTATTATGAATTTTTCTTGATATTATTCCTTTAATAAAAATTTAAATAGCTTTATTTAATTGGTTTTATTTGATTTCTTTTTTTTTTCAAAGCTTTTTTATGGTATGACGAGTGTCTCACTATAAATAATTTTTGTTATAAGATTGTCACTGTAATTTTGACATAAACTAGAATGTTAGTATAATATTACTTGACCAAACAAGTTAATAAATTATAATAGACGTAAGTTTGCTTAACTCGCTCAAAGAAAGGAAAAAATAAAATAAAATAAAATAAAATCCTCTTCTTGTGGCTCGCTGAAAAGGAAAGAGATTTTTTTTTCTAGAATATATATATATATATATCATTGGACTAATATTATAACGCTTAGGAAGTACTAAGAAATGTTGAATTTTCTTTATTATTATTATTATTATTAGTAGTTGATATTTTTCCTATTTTACTTTTTTCTAGTGAATGAAAGAATCGACTAACTAAAAAAACCTTCAATCATTAGTCATTTAAGTAGGCTCTTGTTTTAAAATTCAAGCAAAAACAAAACTCTATGTTATATTAACGATTCAAGGTGGCTGGTAAGAAAGCATGACATGAAACTGTGTTTTAGTGAACATTTTGTTTTATATATAAAAATTGAAGGGATTCAAAATCTTAAACCTTAATATTAAAAGCTGAGTATGATAATTAAACATTGGCAGATGTTTAAAAGAGTACTAATTTGATGTGAGAATATATTTCAACACATGCTGCCTCGTAATTAAAAAGTTTGTACCACGTTTTTGGACAAACGCAATTTTTCTCCTATCCACTTCTCAATGATTGAAAAGAGTTTCTTTTTTTTTTTTTTTTAAAGAAAGATTGAAAAGCGTTTCTACATGCACTTAAATTTTGTTTCAACTACTCCTCAATTATTATCAAAAAAAAAAAAAAAAACTACTCCTCAATTATTTAAAAGAAAGAGAGAATTATTTAATGTGAAATAGTCTCAAAACAATCTCATCTAATAGACAAACTTCTTTTTAAATTATTATTATTATTAATTGTTACCCGTGGCTATTTGGGCGTCGGAATGTTCTAGAAGCTCATGTTCGTGATTCATGATTATCCATTGCATAATTATATAATTGTGAATTTGTGCATCACCATTGCCAGTAAAAAAGCAACATCCGTCTTAATTAATTATTAATATATCAAATAATCAGGGATATTTTGCATAAGAGTAATGCTATGGGTTAGGATTTAGGGCCAATTTTTTATTGGGAGATAGAATTAATATATTAGGCCTCACACTGGGACCCATCAGAAGTGTCATTCCATCTTTCAGTGAAAAATTAACACATCATGTGATGTTTGACACCTTAAAATCATAGTATTACTCTTTACATAATGTTACTTTCGAAACCAAACAGTACTGTCTTGGTTACAAACGTGTTGTTTATGGCTCATCACCAAGCAAGAAAATAAATAAGCTTTGATAGATAAAGTAGTTCATAGAGGTATATACTGGTATAGAAATAAACGAAAGAACAATTATTCTTGGAACTAGAAATAAGGCAAATACGACAAAGAACATGAGTTATTTATTAAGATTTGGACTTGAAATCGAAAGAAATACTCGGGGTAGGAATAGGATAAGATTATAGACTGTAATATTGGATGAACTTGTATTGAAACGAACCATGCTTGGTATTAATATCATTTGTTTGGTATAATATTGGATTAAATTAGAATTACTCTCTTCATTAATTTGAAATAAATTATAAATTATTGTTATTTTAAATCAAATATAAATTTTTGTTAATAACATAAACTGATAAACACATTATAATAACAAGACCGAATTAACGAATTTATTTCATGAATAATAATATAAATAATATAGAAGTAAACATAATAAACGAATTTATTTCGTGAATGAAATTTCTCTTTAATTAAAAAAATAAAATTGATACTTTTTTAATTTTAAATTTTAATTATAATCTACCCACTAGAGAATGGCAAATTACCCCTCACATTGTTTGGTATTAAAAAATTATTATAAAAGTTTAAGATACTCAACATTATTCTTAGAGAAATTTACCATTAGCAAGGCTCTTCTTCCAATTCCACCATTTTTTCTTGAACGGGTTTCATCACTATTTTTAGTATTTTAAAGTCGTACCACATTACTACCAATTAGCCATGATTATATGCATATGTATATCATTTGAATTTTGTTATTAAATGAATATAGAATCAGTAGAAAGCTAATAAAAATTATGTATCATTTGAGACATGAGAATATCTTGATCATAGAAAACCTGAGACGTGAGAATATATTGGTCATCAATAATCTGATCCGTAATTAAATCCACTTTTATTATTGAGGTATTGAGTTTAAATCCCATCACCCCAATTGATAAAAAAAAAAAGTGAGAGTACATAAATAAAGTATGTTAATTTTTATCACTTTAAATACACAAGCCTAGATCTCACTCTTGATTAGGAAAGGCTCATTCGAACGTGGGTCTCATAATAATTTTTTTTTTTTTTAAAAAGGAGATTAATCATACGCATGAAAAGGGCTCATTGGACCCTACGCGGTTCTCATAATAATTATAAAAAAGAAAGAAAAGAGATAAAATATAAGCATGAAAAAGAAGTTTGGTCACACGGGCGCGTAAATGTTTTTTATTTTCCCTAATAATTTGTTACGACTTTCAAATGTGTAAATGGTGGTGGAAAGAAGAAGCGCGTTGACTAGCTGCATGTGATATGATAATTTTTAGATTAAATTAAATAAAAAGTTAATTAGATTTTTATATTTTGTTTTTTTAACTATTTATACATGTGTTTTCTATTTATGTTTTTGGTTATTATCAATTTTCATATTTAAAATTCATAACAATTTACATCTTTTTGGCAAATACTAAATTTGACCATTAAGTTTACCAAAATACCCTTTTAAACTTTAAGGATATATTTTAATAATTTAGTTTAAATTTAAATTTAATTTTAATGGCTAAAAGAACAAATATTAAAAATATAATTTGAAAAATGCAAAAGCTTACAAAATATTAAAAATTATTTATAAAAAAAATGCTTTATTAAATTTTATATAATTTTCATTTAACTTCTTTTAAATTATGTGTATTTGAATTTTAAAAGTATTTTGGTAAGAGTAATACAACGGACACCAAAAATTTACACTAAAAACTTACACTATATGATGTAGCATCCATTTTAACCATTAAATTTTAAATAATATGGTCCTATTTTAAATAAGATAATAGTTGAAATAGATAACACATTATTGGTGTAAGTTTTTTGTGCAATTTTTTAGTGTCCTAATCATTATTCTTTTAGTAAACATAGTGGACAAACTTAGGCCCAATTTAGTTTAGCTTTTTAACAAACTAAAAGTATTTTTTTAAATAATTTGTGGGCCAAAAAGTATTTGGTAAAAACTTAAAAATTAGATTATTCAATAATTTTTTACAAAGCTACATCTAAAAGCCAAAATTAGCCTAAGGCAGCTTTGACTTTTAGATTATGCGGGAATCTGCATTATCTTTCAATGAATAAATCATAATAACTAAACTATCCTCACTTAAAAGCAAAAATATCAAACACTTAATTGAGTTTCTTTTTATACCAATTTTTTTTAAAAAAGTATTAATATATTTAAATCATAATTGACTAAAATACTCTTCATATTAGTTATTTTGAAGTAACTAAATTGATTTTTTATTGAAATTTTAAATTCAGAAGAAAATAAAGTAAATTAAAATAAAATAAAATAAATTTAATTGAGTAACTAATTTAATTGAGTTTATTTTTATGTCAATTTTTTTTAAAAAAATATTAATATGTTTAGTATGTGCAAATATGCATAATTGTAAAAAATATTAATAAGCTCTTTCTATAAATATGCATAACTGTACAATGATATTTATTTTGGTTATTTTATATTTGTACAATAATTCAGTCAAACAGTTTACTAAATACTTTAATGCAATTTTTTTGAGTCACGACACTTTAAAATTACAGTTTATCAAACATTCAGTTACTTTAAGCTATAACAGATTTTTCTTTTAATACAGCTAAAAATATTTTTCTTAAAATCTATCATTCTAACAAACTGGCCTTTAGAGGGATATAAATTTATATTATAAATTATAAATTTGAATGTCAGTAGATAATAAACAAAAAACGCGAGTACAACTGTACAAGGTGTTGCTAAATGGGCTCGTCTATTTTCCTATCTTGGTTGTATTTTTTTAAACTCTATTCCTGAAGGTATACTTTCTGATTCGGTCGAGTGGATCCCCTCTCCCGGGTTTTGATCTATCGGCCTCCGTTTAATTTAATCCCACCATTTCCAGCGAAAAAAAAGAAAAAAAAAAGACTGTTACAAGGGTATTTGTGAAGGGTGTGTGGGTGTGTCAGGGCCACTTCCAATTTCCAGATACGGGACCAGTGTGCACAACATGGTTTGCTGCACGTGGTCATCATGTTTCTTTCACCTTTTAGGTCGCCTTCGGTCTTAAAGCCTCTACTTTCTTTTCTTGTCATACATCCTTTTCATATTTCTATTTTCAGAATAAAATCATAAACATTTCATGTAGTTTACTTTAAAAAAAAAAAATCGTAAGTAACTTCATAAAGTTCGATTATTATTTTAGATTATAAAACTCATGTAAATTTCTCCACGTATGAAATTGGAAAAAAAAAATTAATTGTTTTGTCTAATACTGTACTGTTTTATGTATATCCAAAAATTTAAAAAATCAAACGAACCTTGCATGTGTCATAAGTATATATAATATATATATTCATATAGAATAGGAATTTTTAGAGAATCCAATTTTAACAGTTAGATTTCAATCTAATAGTTATAAAAATAAATGCTCTAATTTAATTCATATTGAAATTTGTTCCAACGTATTTAATTATAACTATTGAATTGAAATCAAAATGTCAAAATTAATTTTCCTATAGATAAATAATAAAAAAAATCTCTATTGTACTCGTATGCATATACTTATATTTATATATTGATATATTGAAAGGGTTTCAAATTTTATTACTATCACGTCATTTTATCTGTAATCATGATATTGGCATAAATTCAACAGGATTTTAAAAGAACACGCACAATTACAGGTTTTATAGTGAAATATTAGTCTCCATAGATCATATATTTTTAAGACATATCACTTCATGTTGCCAAATTAGATCAAAACATCCCTTGGGTGACTAGATTGGATTTGGTCAAAGTTATATTGATAATGGATAGTATTATTTTTACACCTTGCATTTTGACACTTTGTTCAATTTCATACATTGTGTATTGATTATTATCAACATTGACCTTTAGATCTAAAATCTGTTACAAATTTATACCCAGACACAAATTTAGAGCAACTAATTTGTCAAAATGATTTAATAAACTTATTATCGCATCAGTTTTTATACAGTTTATTTTTAATTTTTTAAGCAGCATCTTAGAAAATTAAATGTTCTAAATTAGTATTAAGGTATAAATTTGTAACAGATTTCAAGTCTAAGAGTTAATATTAAGAAATGATATTTGTACGGTTAGTCAAAATCAATGAAATAGTCAAAGTACCTCCTTAATCTTATAGCCAAACACTTTTTTTTTCCCCTGAAGTTTAGTCTTTTTATTATTGACATTTGAATTGTTTTTTTGTTGCATGTACATGAAATGCAGAATTTTAATTATTTTGACCAGGAGCACAAGAAAAATTGATCAACGTCAATAAAACTTTATTAGAAAGGATATTTAAATACAATTTGACAATCTAAAAATCATATATTTTGCATTCCTAGAAGCCCAAAGTCAAAATTAGTATTTGCTAAAACACAAATAACTTTTTTTTTCTTCATCAAACGACTTCTTGTAATCATTAAATTGCAAAATTTCAGGTAAACTGACAAATTTAATTGGGACAAGCACTAAGTTTATGAAAACAAGAAGGAAAATTAGATGAAAAAGGAAGGGCAAACAATGACGACTCTCCTACATGAATACAAAGGGTTTTTTTTCAAGAAAATAGCAAAAGTTCACTTTGTTATTCTCTGAATTCTTTTATTTTATCTTACCTCTAGATTTAAAGGAGGCCTTTTTGGGTTACCAAGGAAGACTATAACTTAAAACACAATATATGAAACTAAGCAGCATTTTACCAAAATGATGGAAGCTTCCCACACATCACCGTCCAAGTTCCACTACCATTTTAGTTTTATTCTAGCTTTTTATTCGAGTGCATTCATAAGCAATTAAGCATAATATTTTTCCTATAAGTGGGTCCTGCCTCTCACATTTCCTTCAATAAGGGGCTTCCAATTATTGTGCGCAATTATTCTTGTCCAATTATTGTGCCCAATTATTATTATTATTATGACAAAGCCCCGATTACTTCTTTTATTTTTTTGAAATGCAATTATTTCTTTTATTTGTTGCTATAAAGATTTGAATAAGGGAGTCATGATTGAAGATGGACGTCTTTGCAGGCTAATTCAAATGGAGTGGAGCCCTTTCTTTTTCCGATCTGATTTAGATGTCCATTTTTACCCAAAATATATATGAATAAATATTTCTCAAAAAAGGACAATGTCAATAAATATTTATTTAGCATGTGGAGAAAAGAAATTCATTAACTAACAGGATGATGGTTGAAGGACTGTAACAGTGCAATTCTAAGCTCACACCACTGCATTATCTGAAGTGTGAGAATATTTATTCTTCTCTATAATTATTATGTACGACAAAGACACCTCAACTCCAAAAATAACTCATATATTTTATATGATGACTTCCAAATCTATATCCCCCTGTATGGATCTATTATAGAATAATTGTGAATACCTAACAAGGCCGTCACCACTTGTGCTATAATTTAAGTGGTATCACATGTTATGTATGGTTCTCTTCTCTCGTATCAACTATCAACAAGTGTATTATTCATCTTAATTATTACGCTATAGTAGACGTTTTTCCTACAGCTTCATGTCTCAGGATCTCCATCAGGTAATTAGGGCCGAATAGCAGTTTTAGAGTATGATATTAAGATTTAGCAGTTTTAAATATGATATTAAGATTCATGACAGATTTTTGCTAAAGAAAACTGCAATAAAATTACTATTATTATTATTATTATTATTATTATTATTATTATTCTAGAACTGCTATTCAAGANTTCCAAGTTAATATTTTATATTTTTCCTAATGTAAGTTATTGTCATTACAAGTGTTGCACGACAGAATATATAAAAATTAGAGTTAACATCAGTGGCCAAAAGTATAATATAAATTTGATCCAATTTTATCACGTTTAACCTGTTCTTTTCTGTATATAATCTAAAAAGTTATTTGCAAAACCAGAAAAAGACAAAATAAATAAATAAAGAAACTAATCAATATACGATTTTTTATTTGTTTTTTTTTTTTTTGTTTTTTTTACGTGGAGGTGACACGGTATACGTGATTATTACTAATTTACCTCTCTTGGAAACCCAGCCAATTGATGCGTAGTGCATAACGCAAACATGAGGGCGAAAAGAACAACGAAAACCACCAAAATACCAGCAGGGTCCCGTAAAATTCGGGTCACACCCAAAATGATTTTTATTTCCATCTTTTCCACGTACCATTCAATGGCCGGGTCGGGCTTAATCCCTGCCACCTTATAGTTTCTTCTTCAAAGTCCCCATATTGTGTAACAATCAGTCCATAAACTGCCCATCTCCACCACATGGGAAATTGGGAATCCCCTAAAATTTTCATAGCAATTAAATTGATAATAACCTTTTCTTTAAGCTATAAGTACATAAAGAAAAAATAATAATAATGCTTAATATCGGGCCACCCCGATTGATTAGGAGTTCACATTATTTATTTATTTACTTATTTTTGAAATCAGCAGCATACATTAATAAAAGGTTATACATATCATATTCTAATTTATGTGTCATCTTACACTTTATTAGTGTGAGATGCTAAATATATATGCCTTTTTTTAAGATTTCATGGTGTAGAAAGTCGATACAAAAATAGTCGCCGTTTCATAATTTGGTGCGAGTGATATAGTCATCATTGTTCCATACTTCATAGTAGCTAGGTGAAGTAGAGGATGGAGAAGAAGGCGATGAAGAAGAACCAGAACGTCCCTGGTGACCATTGGAATCTTACCATAGCATATACTTAAGAGACTAATATGTAGTTTGAACAAAAATATGTATGGTATCTTAATAATCACCTGCACATAATATTACCCAAAAATGGGTTGAAAACTGAATAGGCTTGGAATTTCAAATTTTCTAGTTGTATTGAATTGAAAAAGTTAAGTCATCTAGCAATTATACATTGATCTTCTTATTTTCTGAACTGGATCTATAACAATTATATTGATAGGTGCAAATTAACTAGCCTTTTAAAACCATTTATACTTTAGAGCACAAATTCTCCATGATAAAGACTAAAAAGAGATTTTCAGAGAATCCAATACCTTTGACAGCTATTGGAGAAGTGGCCCAAGACAAGATAGAAGCTAGCAACTCAAATTCAAGTATTGCTTGAATAATCACGTTTATAAAAGAGATCAACTTTGACATAAAGCAGTTGCATTTTTTTCTTTTATGTCAAAGTTGATTTCCTTTCTAGAAGAGAAGTGATTATTTTAAAAGCTAATTTTCTAATGGGTTAGTAGGACAAATAGTCCCTAAATTATCCAATTCCTGGCAATTTAGTTCTCAAAATTTCAATTATAGCAACTGAGGTCCTGAACTTTTTGATTTGTAGCAATTTAATTTCTAATTTATCTAAATTGAAATCTGTTATTAAATTTTTTAATAAAAATACATGTAAAGAGTATATGGTGGTATATGAAAGTGTATTTAAAAGATACTTTGAGAATTTTGAGCATAAAAATAAAAAATCACAAAAAAATTTCTTTAAATTTGTAGCTCTAAGAATTTTAAAAAATGCATATAATACACCTTTCCTTATTTTTAAATTCTTTTATTAAATTTATTTTTATTAAATATACTTTTAGATGTTAAAATGTGTTCTTTATGTGTATTTTTGGTAAAAAATTTAACACTTTGTTGCAATTCAAATAGTTTATGGGCCAAATTGCTTCAAATTGGAAAGTTCAGGAGCTTAATTAGAAATTATATTTCCCATTAATTTATAGGCCACATATTCAATAATTTTACTGGGCCATAATATTTCTAAGTGGATCCTAATTAAGTGATTTATTAAAATGAGTGAGAATATCTAATGAGTATGAGTTATAATATAGATGACCTGTTAGTCACCCGGTTAAGGTCGACTATATAAAGTTAACTTCTAGGGTTTTGGTTCCCAAGCTAAATAGAATATATATTCTTCTCTCTTAGTTACGATCACACAGAGAGAAATCTATTGAGCAGATATAGAGTATTTCGGCTATAGAAAACCTCTAACTCTTGTACTCTCAATAGTCTAATGCTTCTGTTACGGTATTCATTATCTTTGGTTATGGACTCATGTTAGTCACAATTTATTAACAAATCTTCTGCCTAATTGTTTGACATGAATGATTCTTAGGATTGTATTAGGTTTTATTTAATCCAATTTATATCTAACATTAATTGCTACAATTAGAACTTTGAGGACCAAATTGCCACAAAATGGATAGTGATCAGGAACATTTGTGCCATAAACCCTTCTCTAATTTTACTAACCTGTTCTAACGTATGGGGACATGCCAACAGCTCTTTCTTTGTAGAAAAGTGTTCTCTCAATAGCCACAATTGGCTGCACACATGGCTCTAATGATCATGGTTAGATCTGTGGTGTTCTCCCTAAATACATTAATTATTACATGCGGTTCATATAGATTGAGCTTCCACGAATTAATATAAAACTCTTTTTATGTAATAGATACTAACCTTTTGGTTCCTACTTGCCAAAAGATTGTGCCAAGCATCTAGAGCAGCGGCAAAGGTGGGAAAAAAAAAAAAATTAAAGTCGGGACTCCTCCCATAGGTCCACCATTGCTTCCATGAGCAGGATTTGAACTAGTCCATGTGCACTTAGAGTACTAACTTGGAAAATGGAGATCTCTAGTTCCTTCAGCTAGAGTACTCGAGTCTTTGACTAGAGCCTTTGTTTGCCTCAGGGGAAAAAAAAAGTTTCGTATTGCTACGTAAATTTTATGAAATTAGGTGTCATGATTCATAGTTTATGTGTCTCAAGTTAACATGTGACATTTGCTTTGTATGTATGTGTCTTTGTTTGTACTTACTGGTACAAGGATGATGGCTTGAATGGATTAAATTTGTAAGAAACATAATTGAGTAGAATGTAAAAGCAAATTAAGGAAGTTACTTTTAGTCATTCGAAAATATTCAATAAATTTTTGAGAATTTTGGCCTAATGGGCCATAGTAGAACACTTGTACTTGTCTCTTCATAAGTAAGAGCTCATCAAAGGCTTCAAAGATGTCAATGCTAGGCTGATCATGATGGTGCACTGATATGTTTATAATTTAGACATTATTTATATACCTTTTCCATCTTATTTTTTTTGCTTAATTGTTATTTTTCTTAAAGTTTTTACCTTAATTTGTTCTATCTTGTTAAACTGACAGGTTAAGCGGTAGTGATTGAAAAGAGTTTAAAAGTAGCATTTTCTAAAACACAATTGAGAAAGAAGATAAAAATAAGCCTAAGATCAAATGGCCAGCTCATATATGATGTGTTGGGCCCGTGAGATCTAGTTAAGTTGGGGCCCAATTATTTCTAGCACCTGCATGCATGTACGTGAGTGAGCAAGATGAGATCATGGACACTAAACAATATAGGCCCATTCCATGTGAACTAGAGAAAATTAAGAAACAAGGCCCAATCATGTTCTAGTTACTACTTTGCCTGTACGAAAAGGTAGTGCAGATTTTTAAGGAAACGTGAGGAATAAAATCAAATAAGAAGTTAAATAGAAAAGGATTGTTTCCCTTTTTATAATGTCGGTGGCTACTTGGATTACGAGAGCTTTATATAAGTTCACAGACACAATAGAGGAGAGGAGAGCGGCAGCCACAATAAAGAAAACAGAGAGCGTTGGGAGAGTCCAGCGGCAGCAATAGTCCAGAGAGAGAGATTAATAGAGAGCAATTGGAGGCTAAATTGGAAGAGGAGGCTTGTAATTATTTTCAATTATTCACAACTCTGCTCAACTCTCGTTTGTTTATTTATTTTTTTTAGTTTTTCATTATGTTACAAATTTTTATTTTTAGTTTTGCTATTTTCATTATGAACTAAATTTATTTTCTAGGATTACAATGGGATCTCTATATGTAGTTTGAATTATGATGTTACCTCTTTGATTTTGCGATTTAATTTACGAATTGTTTATTCTATCTTGCTCTTAATGCTTTTGAGTGCTTGATCACCACTTAAATTGATATTAGTAATTTGTATGAACTTGGAAGAGGAATTTCAGATTTAGACCTAGATAGAATAACACATGATCATGTTTATATGAGTTTATGTAGGATAGGAATATACCTATATAACATGTGCAATTATTGAAAGACCTTACTCTTAATGAATCTTTTCTTAATCTAATTCACATAGGAATATAGTGAGTTAATTAGGGGAGATATTTTTACATGACTATCGGAAGAGGTTTGTAGATACACTAGGATTCTTGATTGGCAATTCGGGTTAAATAGTAATTCAAAGAGGGTAACTAGTAATTCAGGCATACGTAGAGTGAAAATTGTAATTCTAGATTTATTTTCATTGGTGATTTGATAAAATTACGTGCGCTTTTTAATTTTGTTTTATTTATTTTCTTGTTTTCTTTTAGTTTAAATTTTAATTTTAGAATTCTCAAATTGATTGTTTGGATAAATTGATAACTAGTGAAGGTTAGTACTTAACGAATTGTAGCAATTTCTCTGTGGGAACGATATCTTTATTCATCACTTTATTACTTGTTCGATACGTGCACTTGCGTATAAAATTCCATAACATGCGCACAACAGTTCATCTGGTGTCCATAGTGTTTCTCACTGTCATCATCATAATGGTGGCCGCTTTTGCATCCAAACCAGAAGTCGGTTCATCCATGAATATGATGATTGAAGGATTAGCCACAAGCTCCAATGTTGTTGTTAGTGATCTCTTCCTCTGTTCAGTGGACAACCCTGTGACCCCTGGAAGCCCAACTTGGCAGTCTTGAGATTGTTAAGCTCCAAAATTTCCATCACTTCGTCCACAAACACCTAAACAAAACAAAACAAAACTGGGGATATTACAATAAAGCTCGTCTTTTGCTTTACTCCCGAGATTCTTATATCGCCTTTGATACAAGTGTAACCTCCGGCTTTTCTTCTGGCTAGAACATCCATGAGTGTTGTGTCTTCCCTGCTCCACTCACTCCCATTAAAGCAGCCAAGATAGACTCCAGGTCTAAATGTGCCAGTACTCACTTCTCTTAGCAACTGAAGCTTGCCCTATCACACCTTGCCCTTTCATTTCCTACACAGAATAAGAAAATACATATGTTTTTCTCCTCCTTAGGTTGATTGCCAAACAATTGGACTAGAGTCCTAGTGGGGGTATATATACATTTAGTAGTTTATATGCTGTCAATGGTCACTGATAATGGTGTAAATGGAAGAACCAGTCCTTTCTTGTGAGAAATCCCATCTAGGATTTGTTTTTCTCCCAAAAGATTTTCATCACAATAGATAATGAGTTCACAATTGTTTTGATATTTTTTTGAAAAATTTAGGTGGATAACTAATATTTTAAATGTGATTAAGTAGATGTCCATTTTTAAATTTTATAGCTAAATGTCTAAGTATATATATTTTTATACTTAGATGAGTAGCTAGATATATAACCAATTTCAGTTATAATGTACTGAAATGTACTGAGTATATAAAATTTTATGCTTGATATATAATATTTTACACTTAGTATCTAAATATACATACCGGATATTTTGCTATGATATTTGAAAAACGGACATTTACCTAAATTAGACCCAAAATTTGTTCAGTTTTCTATAAGACCCTATTTTTGAAGGTCGGCTTAAAACTTCTTTTATGAATATGTCTATCTCATCTTATTAGTATTCAAAGCTCACCAAATTATAATATAGGCGAAATTTAAATGAACTAATTGTTTTTTTTCATATATACATTTATATATGTATCATGTTTATCATGTTAGGCACGTGATAAACCTAAATTAGAAGTTGTACGGTAATTCTAGGGCACAAAGTAAATGTGTTCCATCTTGTATGTGATTTACATTGAATATTTGGATATACTCATGTGAGGAAAAAAATGCTTCTTTCTAGAACCCAGATAAGATTTATCAATTATATATTATATAGTATAGTACTTGTTTACTGTAGGTTTCAGCACCTTTGCACGTCCCAAATTCTTCTCTCATGCAAATACAGCTACGAGATAAAAAAAAAAACCTTTTTTCATCCTTGCTATTTGGAAATAACATCGTCTCTTTTTAGATTATAGATTTTAAGAAAGACAAAAGTACTGTGGAATTTTAGTTTTAGAGAAACTAAAATTTGTTGTGTTACATAAGCGTATTTTTGTCTTTCAAGGGATAACTGTAAAAAAATACCCTCATATTTCGGTGTTCTGCAATTTAAACCCTGAAGTTTAGAATTTGTAAAATAATATTCTGAGATTAAGAATTTCTGAAAATTAATACTCTGGACACATTTTTTGACCAATTTTAGGAACGAAAAAACAATAATATCCTCAATTAAAACTAGATTAATCCATATTATTTATCTTAATTTTGAGGATATTATTATATTTTATCAGTTAAAAATCAACACAGGGTATTAATTTTCAGAAATTCGTAATCTTAGAGTATTATTTTGTGGAATCCAAATTTCAGGGTTTAAATTGCAGAACATCCAAACGTGAGGGTATTTTTTTACAATTATCCCTTTATAAAATGAAAAAGAATACTAAATGATTACTTTCTAATTTAAAGGAAACAAAAGGTCATTCTATTTTTCCTAATCTAAATATCCAATCCTCCTAATTGACAGACGTAAACAAAAAGGTCATCTAGCAGCATGGCATGAGTAATTAACTAATTAAGATATATGTATGTATATATATATATATATATATATAGAGAGAGAGAGAGAGAGAGAGAGAGAGAGAGAGAGAGAGCTCTTTATAATTTCAATTTTCATAGACTTCAAAAAATATTGTTCCTTGTATGTCATGAAAAGGGAGAAATAATACACTCTACACAACAAAAATAAACCACAAAACTTGCCAACCATATTCATCAATATCATCTAAGAACAAATATTTTATCATTGAAAATACCTCATCTGGTTTCCCAGAATGGCAATTCAAGCCTTAGAAGAATTGCCAGTTTCTCAATCTTGGGGAATATATATTTATTTAACTATATATGATATACATATTTACATTGATACGAATTAACTTGAACAAAACAAAGAATCTCTGGCGTTATCATATAACTAATTTCTTCTATCTTAATTGGAAGTTGAGTGTCTTGATGCAGTAAGCAAACATAAAGGCAAAGAAGGCTGTGAATCCAACTAGAACTGCAGCAACTGGTCCCATAAATTCTGGGTCATAACCAAAATGGTCTTGTATGTACCATTTGATAGTGGGTCTAGTGGTCATCCCAGGTACACTGATTCTCTCTTCAACATCACCGTACTGTGAGACAATCAATCCGTACACTGTCCATGCAACTGGGCAAATCCAATAATACCAAACCCACCACTTCGGTATTCTCTGTAAATTAAAATAACCAACAAGTAAATTAGAACTAATCATTGCTTAATGGGGTACTAATTAAAGTGCGGATCCAACTGCTTAGCAAAAAGATTAGTGGTGATCTTGATTACTTACCGGTCTTGGGATAAAGAAACCAGAGAAGAGGTTGAAGAGTGCATAGAATGCGGCTGCGAATATGGCTGCGACTTGGTGGTTTGGCGTGATCGAAACGGTCATCATACCGTAGTATGTGAAGTATAGGAAGGAGAAGAAGTTGACAAAGAAGAACCAGAAGAATTTAGCTGCTGTCCATTGAAAGCTCACCATGGCATACACTATCAGAGTGTAGTATGAAGTTTGAACTAGCACATAAGGTACTTCAGCTAGCATCTGCATAAGTCAGTTTGATCATTAGATCTCAGTCAATGGGGTCAAGTAGATTTGATTCTCTCTTGTTCAGAGACAATGAAGTCTTGAATTAAGAACAAAATGATAAGAGCAATGCCAAGTTCAAACTTGAGATTATGGTAATCTATAATAGTTGACTCACCTGTGCAAGGGCATAAGGCAAAGCAGAGTACATTCCAGCAGCTCTTTCTCGATAGAACACGGTTCTCTCGACGGCTACTATAGGTTGTACCGTTGAGCAGTTGTTTATTCCCACAAACAGAACGGAAGCGTACATAGCACCAATGATCATGGTCAGATCAGTCGAGCTCTCCCTGATGATCACGTAGTTAGAAACATGTAAGCACCTTTTCTAACATATCAGAGAAATTTGAGTTTTTGGGGGCCAACAAAATAAATGTGGGGAGCGCTTTAGTGCGAGAAATAGACACTAACCTTTTAGTTCCAACCTTCCAGAAAATGGTTCCAAGCATGAGGGCACAAGCCAAGGTAAAGAAGTATCTAACAAGGTTATAATCAGGACTTCGCCAGTATGTCCACCATTGCTTCCAAAGGCAGGATTTGAACTGCCCCCATGATGACTGAGAATACTGACTGGCGAAATATAGGTCCTTTGCTCCTGGCGGCGGTGTGCTTAATTCCTTTACCAAAGACTTATTTCGCCTGAGCATAAGATTACATGTCAGCTCAAAGCTAAAAAGATTTGGGAACCATAATATTGGTGCTACTAATATGTATAGGGACTTACTGGTGCAAGGCTGAATTTTTGTAGTATTCAGCAAAGTCCATCTTAAGGCGGACTTCGGCTGCTATTGAGCTCACTTCCAACATCCATGTTGCTGGATTGTACTTGGGAGCGATCTTTGGAACTCCAGGAATTGCCTGCAATAAGTGAAGTAGTACAGACTCAGATACTGCAGTTTGGTAAAACCATTACATACAAGAAAAATTTCGGAAGAGATATAAGATAGTACCTCAAAGTATTCAATGATCTTGTGTGAATTGCGGCCCAAGGGTCCAGAGTATATCACTTGTCCTCCTCTCTTCATCAATAGTAGCTGGTGCAGGTGCATAATATACCTCAGTAAGTCATGTCAAAGAGAGATAAGGAAGAAAAGTAGGAAGCGGGGAGAGAGAGAGAGATAGAGAGAGCGCTTGGTTGTTACCTCATCAAAGGCTTCAAAGATATCAATGCTGGGCTGGTGAATTGTGCAGACAACTGTTCTTCCAGTGTCGACGGTGTTTCTGACGGTCCTCATAACAATAGCGGCTGCCCTTGCGTCAAGGCCTGATGTTGGTTCATCCATGAAAATGATTGAAGGATTAGCAACAAGCTCCACCGCAATAGTCAACCTCTTTCTTTGTTCAGTTGACAATCCCGTGATTCCTGGGAGCCCCACTATGGCATCCTTGAGATTGTCCAACTCCACCAAATCCATTACTTCGTCCACAAAAGTCTACAAAGGAGGAAAAAGGGTACTTTTATAACTAAATCTTAACCTTTTTCTTTATTTGTCTGCAGAAATGTAAAACGGATCGTAGTTCTTACCATCTTTTCCTCCTTGCTGACTTCCTTAGGGAGCCTAAGGAAAGCCGAGTAAATCAAGGATTCTCTGACTGTGACTTGAGGCGAATGGATGTCGTTTTGTTCACAATAACCAGAAATTCTGGCAAATGTTTCTTGATTCTTGGGGAACCCAGAAATTCGGATATCGCCTTCAATGTAACCGCCTGTCTTCCTTCCTGCTAAAACATCCATCAAAGTTGTCTTTCCAGCTCCACTGACTCCCATCAGTGCAGTCAATACCCCAGGCCTAAATGCACCTGTTACTTCACGGAGAAGCTGTAGCCTGTCCTCTGGTACTCCTTGTGCCTTCATTTCCTGTTGTTACAACCAAACCAAGTTATGCTAATTTATAGATGGTTAACTAGGAGAGTTGCAATGCTTCGATTGATGAATTATAAATTTCTATAGTGAAAGAGGAAAAGGATTCTTACCGGGGGCATGTCCACAAAGTAGTTCACGCTGTCAAAGGACATTGCAAGAGGAGTGAATGGCAGAACCATTCCTCTCTTAGGGGCAACTCCGTTGGCTGCTTCAAGAGCCGAATCTCCATTTCTACTTAGTCCATTGGGATTGGATCGACTGCTCATTCGCCGGACTGCCATTTCCCCTGAAACAGTTTTTAAGTTCAAATTAGAAAATTTGATAATTGCAACACTCGCATTACAGAACAAGAGTTTTCGATCTTCTTATTCTTTTGTTTCTTACTTGAGTTGTTCCCATCAGCAGCGGATAGTGATCTAGGAATTTCTGTCTTTGATTTGGGTCTTCGGAGTCTTGGTTCTTCCTTTGATTCTTGGTCTCCTTCCATTTCTTGAGCACTTTCTTCAGAGATTGTGGCTTGGGGTTTGTTCATTGCTAATAACATCGAAACAAAACATGGAAAATTCTTGTTAACACCACAAAAAACGAGAAACAAAATTCATGTTACACATTGAACAAAGAGTTGATACTCACGATTTAGATACATAAGGGCGAATGTGAAAAGAACATTGAACAGAACTGCGAACCCCAGAAGCGCTGCAGTGCCAATCCAATACCAGTTTTTCTCAGGAAAAACATTGAAACTCTCAAGCACTGCCACTCCCAGTCTGGTAGAATTGTCTGTAGTAGCCTGCATGGAATAGGATTCAAGGTATCATTCAGAACTGCTAATATGCATATAAACATCCACATATCAAACAAAGCAAGGAAGAAACAAGAGTTCAAAAAGTGAAAAGCATACCGGTTTGTTCATCCACCTTGGCGCAAACATTTCGTTCACAGTAATGGCATTGAAACCATACGTCATAGGCGAAACCCAGTAGCCCCACACCCACCATTTTGGAATTTGTTCTGCCAAAAACAAAGCAAGTCTCTCAGAAACCATTCAAACCATTTTTAACAACAAAAAGCTCTATTTTACTTATCTGGGGATCTAAAACTAACCTCTAGGAACGATGAAACCTCCAAGCATGAACACAAGGAGTAAACCAAGTGCCCCACCAGTGTTGGCTATTATCATAGTCCTGCAAACTCCAGCAATAAGCCTAAACAGCCCGGCAGCCATTTGTTGAGTCAGAAATATCAGCAATAGCTGCTTAAAGAACCTGCAAAGAAAAATACCCATATGCTCGTAAATACTCGAAACACAAAAATTAGTCTTTTTCTAACAAAAACTGAAAAGGTGTATCTCCATTACGGTACCTGCTAGCTTCGGGAGCAAAGCCAATAGTGTAATATGTCATGATTATCCAAACGAGGGATTCGAATATCGAAATGGGTATTTTGAGGAGTGCAGTGGGGAGAGTGAAGGTCCAAGCAGGGTGGAAAAGGAGGTCTCTTTGCTTGTAAAACACAGGGAGTCTAACAATGGTCATGGAAAGCTCAGAGAAGCCATTAAACATGTTGTGGATCATGGAGAATAGCAGGGCACCAATGAAAATGGCTCCATCTTCTTCGGTTTTGGTGTGCATTTTGGGCTTCAAGAACACAGTCGCGGCTATGAACGCCACTATGATCATTTGGACCGTTTTGAAGATGTAAACGAAGGAGTTTCTCTTGATGAGTAGCCATTCTTTGTCCCAACAAGCTTTGAGAAGCTCCATTTTCGGGATTGAGTACCTGCTGAATACCAAGGCCGCTTTGTGGCCTCGGGCCTTGTCGTATGGGACTGAAAGCTCGTTCTCTAGCCTCATTCCCACGTGGAAACGCTTGAACCGGCTCGCGAATTCCGATACTGATATGTACCGGTACGGCTTGTTTCGCTCTGACCAGTATTGCTCTTGGTCTTTCTTCGATGTCACCTGACCGAAAAAAGAAATAAATTCAGTATTTTGAGGTTAAGAATTAAAAAAATGTAAGGAGCAATGCAGTTACTCTTCCACCGAATAACTGAATGCATGAGATCATCTACTAGGTGACCATGCAATTACATTAGTGATCCAATCGAGTGACCACCAAAGTCCACTTAAGAGTCCTGAGACTGAGAGTACATGTAACATTTTATTTAAATTTTCAATAAAGTTTAGACCATTTTTAAAAGCAACAATACCCCCATGCCCATCTGATATTCTCAAGGAAAAAAAAAAAAAGCACAGCCCATTTAGGCAAAGCCCATCAAGAGCAATATGGGCCTGGTATTTTTGGAATTGGGCCTTTACCTCTTGTAAGAAATCGGCGGTTCCTTTTCTCTCGGGGCAGCGGAACCCACAGCTGTCGAAGAAGTCCAAGATGTGTTCACGTGGGCCCTGGTAGACGATCTGGCCCTCGGATAAGAGGATGATGTCATCAAAGAGATCGAACGTCTCGGGAGCTGGCTGGAGTAGGGACATCAACACGGTGGCCTCCGTGAGGTGTACGATCTGCTGGAGACACTTCACTATTTGGAATGTAGTGGAGCTGTCCAGACCCGTTGATATCTCATCCATGAACAGTGTCTTTGTGGGGCCCACTATCATTTCTCCTGTTATATTCATTATCATCCATTTTAGACTTAAAGAGTGAGAATTTTAATCACAATTCACAGTTTCACACACACATCTAACATAAAAGCCAACTCGTTAGACTAGCACAACACAAATCATAAATAATAGTATAATCTGAAGTAGGCCATTGAAAAGTTCATATATATATATATATATATATATATGTAGTACTTATTTCTTAAGAGAATAAGAATTTGCTTTATCTTTTCTGTCAACTGTGATTGTCTGTTCTTCAAATTCTAGAGGAAAACTAAAGCCACTAGAGTTGGTGGGTGGGAATGCAAAATATACTTTTTTATTTTGCAAATAGGGAATCAATGTCTTTTGTTTTATTACTATTTTTTTTCCTCATATAGTGGGTAGTTCAACATCTACTTAGCCGCGTTTTTTAATTCTCTTACCATTTTTAAAAGACCAAGTATATATGGATTTATAAATTTTTGAATTTAATATGGACTAGAGAAGTACTACATTCAGTGGATGCAATTAACACAAGTTCATCAATGTATACGTTAGACTTAGCTTTCCCCAAGAGAAAAAGTCATAAATGTGTACGGCAAGTTATGACTTGTATCTTATGATTAATGAAAACCAAATTTTAAGAGATAGAGATATGTGTACGCGTGTGTACGCAGATATATGGTATAACAAAAAAGGGAGAGAAAGTGAGAGTTGGGGTTTGGGTTTGACCTGTTGTCACTCGTTTCTTCTGGCCACCAGATATCCCTCGCTGCATATCATCCCCAACAATTGTGTCCTTGCACACATCAAGCCCTAGAATCTGTTCCATTTGTCATCAAAACAATCACTCAATTCATACAGCTCATAATAACTTAATATACAATTCATATAAATATATACCCTATAAGTATATATATATATATCTAATCGTGGAATTATCTCAAAATTGGTTCAATGATTTGGAGGGCGTTTAGGTGATTTTCTATATTTTTGTTACAAGAAAGCTAGGCTAGGGTTGTTCTGATGAAATTGGCCACCAGAGGTAGTTGACCGACCACCAATGTATGTGTCAAAATAAAGAAAGAGGATATAGGCTTTGGGCCCCACTGTGATTTAGCAACGTGACAAAGCACAGCAGTCAACAAAGTAGGCGAGCCGAGATAAGAAAGTCGTGGACATAAATTTGGCTTTGGAAGGAGAGACTAACCTTCATCTAAGCTCTTATTTTTGTCTGCTTTGTTTAAATAAAGTATTGTATACGAAATGTTATTTTTTTGTCACGCTCCTTAAAAAGAAAACAAAACAATATGCTAAAAAGAAAAGTGAATTCGAATTTGAACTTACTCTAAGAGTGTAGTCAGTATTGAGACTGCTCTTAACTCCTTCCATTGCAGTGGCCTGAAAATTACAAGAAAGGGTTTGAAATGTAACGTAAGCCAAACAATTAACCAGAGTTCTATTATTAGTTCATATTAAAAGTAGCAATTAATCATTTGCTTAATTAGTTTTAGTATTGAGTTTTGATTTTGTACCTTCATGAAAAGGTCTAGTTCGGCCTCTGGAAATATTCCAGCATCCTTTTCTCTTCTAGCAAGCTCAGCAAGGAGGTCTACAACCCAGTTAGTGATTAACAAATGTTATTACTAAAAACTTTGAAACTAAGAAAAAGAATTAGTTGATTAATTAATTAATTAAAGGGGTTCGTTTTGAAATATAATATGGTTATTAGGAGTTAATTAGCCAGGCTGATTAATTAGTTACCATAACGAGTCCCAACTCCTAGGCACCTAGCGGAGAAATCTAAGGTTTCTTTGACAGTCATTTCACCAACATGAACATCATTTTGGCTAATGTATGCAGAAGTCTTCTGTGGCACAAATTCCTTGAGCCTATAGCCATTGTAAGTGATTTCTCCTCTGACCTGTACTTCCATTAAAACCAAACATTGTTACTATAAATTATTTGGCATGTGTTCAATTCTTATATATATATATACATATATAAATATATTGATATATATGGATTATGACTAACCTTTAAGCTTGGGTCCAACTTTCCAGCTAAAGCCAGCAAAAGGGTTGTTTTCCCTGAAGATGGGGGACCCAATAGAAGGGTCATCCTGCAGAAATAGAGAGCTTACCTTAGGAAACTTTGACAAAATTACTGATGTAAAAGACTAGTATGTTTGGTTGTAACTTCAATTGAAAGGCTTTAATTAATTTTATGTACTTGCAAAAGTGACTTCTTCCTTTTTTTTTAACTTAAACCAACCTTGATGGTTTAACCATGCCAGAGGCGTCTTTGAGAATGGTAAGTTTGGTTCTCTTGGCTAGACTAATCCCAAGTAAACCAAGAGCTGATTCTGCTATGTTTAAGGCAGCGTTTGGGAGTGTAGGAAGAGCTCTACTGCCAATGTAGCAATCTGCTTCAACTGTCAAATGCTCAAACCTAACTTCAACTGTTGGAAGTCTGACCCCAACCCTGAAATTATTTCAACAAAACCATATCATTAAATATCAATCAGCCAAAATTAGTCACCTTTTCTTCTCTTTTTTTTACTGTGAAGAATATTTTACTGCAGAGTAAATTTGTAAATTAATGAATTAAATAATTATAACCATTAAGAAAAGCCAATGTTCTCTAGTTTGATACCCAAAAGTGCAATAAAAGATTCGTTAAAATGCTTCTCTGTAATTTTTTGTTTGTCTTGAGAAATGATAGAGAGATGTGATGAAAAAGTGAAAGAAAATAGAAGAGAAAGAGTCAGAGATATATATTATTATAAGCATAAGAATTCAACAAATCCTTATCCTACACTTTTTTGTAAACTCATATCATCAACAAAACCACGGAAGCATACCAAAGAATGAAAATATATTAATGAATTAAATTAGTTTTAAACTAAATAAAAATGCTCATAATTTTGCACCGTATCCATCATTGTAATTATTTGTGTTCTCATATATATGTCTGTTTACCAAAACCACTAGAAAAACAACGACTTGTGGCTTTGTTTGTTTTAGTCTAAGATTCCATAATTGCTACCACCCTGAATACACTCACTAAAATGTACTCTTGCCATTTACAGATAATTAATTATTACACAAAAAAAAAAAAAAAAGAGAAAAGAAAAATTCCAAACCATCTATCCACACACTCGTTAAAAAAAATATCGGTTTCCTAACCATGATGCTTATGATGACTATTTCAAGCAATATATATTACTATAATTAAAGTATGATTTAAACAAAATGGTTTACTTTCAATTTTTAATCAATGGTCATGGTTAATATGTGTGTCAATACATACGTATTTTTATGTTTTTTGTAATTTTTTTTTTTAAAGGTGGGACTTACTTATCAATTCTGTCTCTAAACTTCCTCAAGAACTTCTCATTATCTTCCTCAGCCACCTTAAAAATCCTGTCAATGAATCTCTGTCTGTCGTTTAAGTCGAGCTTTCGGACATCGACTTCTCTGTGGACGGCCCCACGGTTGTAACCGTGGGCATGATCCTGATCATTCTCCACGAAGGATTGCATTATGCTCGTCCGCAGCCGATCATACGTCGGAAGCTTCTCTATGGCGGCCCATTTGAGAGCCTCCTCCTCTTCGTCCACGTGGCTGTTTCTCCTTGAATGGTTTCCTGAAGCGAACATGTCCTCCATGCTCCAGCTTGCTCTGCTCATACTCCGGCTTATGCTCCTGCTAAAGCTCCGCCTCCTTTCGGGTCCTCCTCTCGCCTTTTCTACTCCCTCCATATTTTTTTTTCCTTCTGATTTTATCACCTTTAATGGTACAAAAACATGATTAGTTGAAGGAAATAAATAAAGGGTATTTTCGAAAATTGAAAAACAAGCATGTGTAATAGGAAAAAATTGTACATAAAGAGATCTTGCTCTATTTTTTGGTCTTGGTTAAGATGAAGCTTTATGTAAACAGTGTCTCTCTGTTTTTCTTGGAGATTTTCCGTTTGACCAAACAAGGTTTAGGGAACAAAATGGAGAAAAAACAAACACGTACCTTAGTTGAGTTTCTTGGATGAAAAGGGTAGTTAAGTTGACAAGGAACGAAATGGGTTGTTGGGTTTTGAAAACTACTCTATTTTTTTAAAAAATTAAGAACTTGTTTTCTTCTCCAACAATTTGGTAAGCTCTCAATTCCTTCTCTCTCTCTCTCTCTCTCTCTCTCTCTCTCTCTCTCTCTCTCTCTGGGGTCTGAACTTGCTTAAGAGAGAGTTTAGGAATGATTTTTTTTTTCCAGAGAGAAATGGTACGAATTGGGTATTGTGAGAGAGTTTGAGGCCTTTTATACGAGTGAGGAAGGTGAGATATGGCTCCTGGAGAGAAGCTTCATTTTTTTTTAATAAAATAATAGTCAGAGCATGGTCCTCTGTGCTTGAGCAGTATTCAAATATGACTACTTCGTTCGTTTCCCCTTCTTCTTTTTAATAATTTAATAACGCAACAAAGGTGTGGCCTATGGGGTCTTTTTGTCACGTGAATGGCACGTGCTGTGGTTTGGTGATCAAGATTCATTACGTAATAGATACATTTACACACCGTAGCAGTGTACCCGTGTACCCGCGAGCGTGAGCCGTGAGGTGGGCGAAGAATTAAAAACTTTGTCAAAAGAGAGAGAATTCTAGACGTATTAGGACTCTAGTGAAAGAGAATGTCAAAATGGCATTCGCTAAATTATGTTAAAATAACAATGACACTTTTGAATCAGAAATATTTACTTTAACATTCACCAATCTTTTTAACAATCATATATACATGCACTAAATCTTTTGGCCTAACTATTAAATTTTTCTGTTAAAACAACGTTTAAGTGTTTGTATTAAAAGAATAACATATATAGCCAGTTGGCGACAATTTTATTTGTGTTTCCAATCTTTTTTGAAATCAAAGGGGTAGCTTTGTAATTTTGACTTAAAACGAGAATGTGTCATTATGTATTTTACTTAAGGATAAACTCCTGAAAAAAAAAGACCTAAGTTTTAGGTATTTTGGATCTTATAAAATAATATTATGAGATTAAGAAATTCTGAAAATTAATGTCCGAAATTAACTTTTTGAATAACTTTAATTGGTAAAAGATAATAATATCCTCAAAATTAAGGAGAATAATAAGGACTAATCTAGTTTTAATATAGGACATTGTTATATTTTTGTTACTAAAATTGGTCAAAAAATCAGTCTAATGTATTAATTTTCAAAAATTCTTAATCTTAGAGTATTATTTTACAGATCCAAACTTCAAAATTATTTAAATTACAGAACACTCAAATTTCAATGTATTTTTTAGCAGTTCACCCTTTACTTAATGACAAATGTTATTGGAACATTAATAGATTAATGTGCATTCTATAAGTGAATTTACTAGGGCTACCGGGTATGTAATCATTGATCACTTTATCATTACCTTCTAAATCAATTAGTCGCTTTTTTAGCTATACCCAAACCAACCAAAACTTAGTTTAATTTGGGTTCATTGTTGAGGGACGATTCAATCTAAGAGTGAGAAGGACTAGAAACTAGAGTTTTGGTTAAAAATTTTGTTTTATTGATACTAGAAACATATTTTTCGAAATGAATAATACAAACTCTTTTTGTATCAGTCAGTTTGTTAACTATATCTAAATTGGAGGAAAAAAAAATAGTTCAATTCATTCAATTTTTAGTTTCAATTTGTTCAGTTCATGGCTAATCCGCTTATTTGATTCACACTTGGTTAAGTTATTCGGTGTTTTCTCTATTCGTCATTGTTTCTTTTGCTCAACCCTAGAATTTACAAGTACAATTCATATTTTCTCCAAAACGTTACTCCAACCTCATAGCTAAGTATAATTCATTTTTTCATTCTAAACATTACCTAATATCATGTCTTTTATTGGTATGCGACACATCACATGTACCTCATTACTCATGACATTACTCTTAACTTAATAGGACTATGTACGTCTCTCAGCCTAACTTCTTGTTTCTCCTCAAAGGTGGGATGTAGGAATCAGATCTCAAGCATAGAGGTTTTCATTTATTTATTTATTTTTGCATAGTTCTTTATTAGTTACAACACTTTTGACAATGGTCACATTTTATTGGGGGAAAGTATTTACTTTTAGAACAAATTATAAAGTATACCATGTGGACTCAATTACTTTAAGATTAACATTTAATTAACAGCACTTGTATTTAACGAAACCGAAGCTGCTTGTGGCATTCGTAGTTCAACAAGCACCCATGTTTGACTTGGGTCAACTCTCTTCTATCGCTGGTGGTGACAATTGCGTTTTTATTTACATTAAACGTCCTATTTTTTATGCTGTGCACACGTACAAGTTGGTGACACAAAAAATTCCGATGAATTCATGATTTATTTATTTATTTTTAATATGATCACCTGTCTTTATTATATGACTTTAGTTTATCAAGTACATAGAAACACGTTGCTCTAATTTATCATATGGCATTATGTAATTGATATAAAATTAGCAATCTTAGTTTAATTATATGACCTTCGCTAGACCAATATTTAAAACTTAATTTCTAATATATATGGGTATGCTGCCAAAAGTAAGTAAAGAATATAAAATCTTGAACTGAAACAGAGTAAGGGCAGCGTATGTTTTTCCTTTGGATGATTGGGTTTGAGTTTCTATGATTAAGCATCTTCCGGGAGGCTAAATTACTAAATTAGAGATGGTCAATTTAGCAAAATTTAAATTAAAATCAGATAAATAAGTAAATAACAAAATCAGAGAAAGCGATGTTGCCACTGAAGTCGAGCAGTGAACCCCAAATTTCCTATCAGCTAGGAGATTTTAGCTCACAATGTTTGACACGAAAAGACTAGCTTGTTCCTGATTTTCTGCATAATCAGTAATTACTTCCAAAAATATTTCATATTTCCAATCGAGTTTAAGGTTACGCTAGCTAGATGCTGACAGATACAAGTTAATTTTATATTAATTGTATCTGATTCAAGGGGTTTTATCATAGAAGTTATAATTGATGGACTATTCAATTTGATGATTTGATGGACGGCTGAGATATATCAATCAAACTACTAAAAGATTTATTATTTATGTATTTCATTAAAAAGGTATTGATAAAAGACTGGTTACTGCTTTCAAGAAAATAAATTGAAAGAGTCGTGGAATTAATCAGTCATCACAAAACATTTTCAAAAAAATAAAATAAAAGAAATAGTCATCACAAAAGTAGCACAATTAAAAAAAAAATTGGATGCTTAAAAATTGGGCACATTCAAAGTAAACAATAATATTTGGCCTCTAGAGAAACTTTCTCTGGTCACCGAACCCCACGGAAAGAAAGTGGGATTGGATAATATAGGGTAGTTACATGCAACATTTGCACAAGATCGTTGAATAATGGACCAAGGGGGTTGTTTTTTAGGTCCACCTTTCTATTATTTGTATAATTTGAAACCAAGTTGCTTTGTTTACTAAACTAATTCCATTTGTACCCTGGCGTTCCCCTATCACCTTATTATTATTATTTTTGAAAAAAAAAAAGGAACTTTTTAGCTTAAATTTTTAATCTTCTTATATGCATTCCTCACAGGCTCACACATTGCTGTACAAGTCTATACATATATCTATAAAAAGTCTACTGCGCAGAGTTAATGGACCATTTAAGTTGAATAATTAATCACAACTTTATTTTTTCTTATCATCTAAGTTGCAAACTTACTAAGGTAAAATCCCTTCTCCTTTCCCTACGGTAGCTTCAGGATTTTAAATTAATCTTTAAGCAAAGTGAAAATGAAAAATATATTTGTCCGTGGTTCTATTCTACGCAACTAATAGCAACTTAGTTGTATTTTTCAATGAACTATAAATATAGTTACAATGGAAAACGAATGATATATAATAATGAATAATGATACGTTATCTTATAATACTTTACCATATGGTCTCTAGTGTGATCATCAAAAGATTCGAATAAATCCAGAGGAGACATGAATGTCAACTTTCCTTTCCACACTCGCTGGCCCATATGCATTTCTAAAAGGTAAAAAAGATCAGAATAGGTTTCAATTTCAGCTTCTGAAGACTTTTTCTTTGTGGTAGGTGAGCATAATTTCGTGATAGAAACCGAAAACAAATCCAGAATTTCTATGAGTTAGACCACTTTGGTCTTCTTGGTAGAATTATGTCATAAACTATGGCCACTTGTTGCCTGCCTAATGGATGTATAATGCCCCCTACGTCAAATAATATTAACGAGCATAAAATTAATTGATTAATTTTCATCACAACAAAACTTACTCGCAATCCAAAGGACGTACAAAGTAGTTTTTATGGATTTTCTTTTTCAATAAAAAAATAAAAATCATCGTCATATTGATGATATTCGAGATAATTGATACACTTCACATCAATATCATTTGTTATCAATTGCACTTTTTTCACCCATTACCATAAAGATTGCAGTTTTATATCCCTTTCGATACAATATTGTTGATGTTATAGCTAGGCTGAGGATGCAAGTTCAGTTGCCTAGTCTTATAATTATTTACTCTCTCTCTCTCTGACTTCTATATCTGCGTATGCCTGTGTCATGATGAGTTATAAGTGCATCAAATCTGGGATCATCTCTTTAACTATTATTATAGAAAACCCTTTTAACGGCGGTTCAAAACTATCATAATTCGCAGTGCCGCTACTTTTAATAGCGATTTTTAATTGTCGTTAAAAATAAATATTATACCCTTGGTAAGTTACTCATTTACCGTTAAGTGATATCACCATATATTATTTACTATTATCAATTATACTAATCAAATATAATCCCTATAACAACATAAGTTAGTATAACGGAATATCTTTAATTATCAATATAAAAAAGATATATGTTCTTACAAGGAAATTCTGTATATAAAATAAGTGAGAAAACTAAACTTACAGTTAAGTTTAGGCTTGGTCCCAAACTAAGTAATAAGAATTTGAGAACTTAAAATTACATTTCTTTGGTAATGGGACAAAAGATACAAAAGAAGTATCAAGAACCAACATATGAAAAATGAGAGAGAAATAAAATTATAACAAATAAAATAGCAACACCAAATATGAAAAATATAACAAGTAATTTGGGAAAAATAACAATACTAAAGATTTATACATTGATGAATATAAAAATAAAATATACAATTTAGTAGTTCTTAAGGTACAAATATCTACAAATTTTATACTAAATGTTATGTGGCTCCCTTGGTATCAAAGCATCCAACTAGCTAAACAATGGTACTTCTATATAGGATCCAAACTAGCTAAGTCTACCAATCCATTACCATATTTAAAAGGTGACCAACCATTACCTCAGTCGACCTCAATTTAACTAAAAGAATGCATATTGTATTTTATTTTATACAATATAACTAGGCTATAGTTTGCCTCTGTTTTAGCTAAGATATATTGTAGTGGACTACCCTATACAAACATCACATATTTAAAAAATACTTAGTTCATTGCCACAACATAACCCATATATCAAACTTTGATTTATCACTAATCCTAAAAATTCACTAGCAATTATATGGAGCAAATGAGTTATAAATATATAACATTGTATTTAATGCATATGGAGCAACTAATATGCCTAAATCAAATTATGCCTCAATTTCTAAATAATTTTCTATAAAGAATACAATGCACAAAATTTGTACTTTAAAAGCAAATAAACAAAAGAAATAAAAGAACTTACATTAACAATACGAGTATTTCCATGAGTGTTGAGAGGCTCAGAGCTAGAAGCCTAACCATAATTAATTATAAAAGAAAAATCTAAAACTTTTTTATGGCACAAATAATTACTAAATGCTAAATAATCTTAAAAATTTTAAACATATAGAGCTTACCTAAGTTGAATCTAGTGATTGGAGCCAAATGAGAATAATTTTGGCAGTCAAAATCACCAGAATGAGAGTTACCATACTTGAAGAAGAGAAATAGAAGGAGAGTTGCGCGAACTTGATTGGGGAGATGAAGAAGAGAATGAGGGTTGAGATGGTCTTGGCCCTAATTTATATTACTTTTAACGACTGTTGTAATAGAACCGCCGTTGGAGAAAAGCTTAAAATCTTTTGAACCTTTCTCGACAGTTGTAGCGGAACCGCCGAAAAAAGTTAAGTTTCGAGCCTTAACGTTAATACTCTGTTATTAAAAATAGGTTTTTTTGTAGTGAACAATCGCATTTATACCCTGAAAAAATCTTAGGCAGAATCTTTAAGTAGGGCACTTATAGAATTAGTTATTTACTTTTTTTTTTTCCAGCTTTAGTTTAATTATTGTATATATAGTATTGGCTTCCTATAATCAAAAATGGATTTTCATAACTGTGTGAAGGAAAATAATGTCACACATGTTTAGTTCGTCTCTCCTTTAAGTCATCGATTAAACAAAGAAAATTCATGACTAATTTGGCCACATTCCGTGAAAATCAAGGTTCAATATAAGCTCAAATGTACAATAAGGAAAACTTGGATGACCAAGAGTCTAAAACTTGAATCTCAAGAGTTGAATTTTAGTCTAGAAGGAGAAGACTTCTAAGTTCTAAAGGCAAGATAAGTTCACACTACAGATTTATTATAAGGTAAATGCCGTTAGATCTCATTTTGTGTATCTTCCTTTTGCAGTAATTATATTATCAGAATTGCTTATTAAAAAAATGTTATATTTTGAGAATTCAAATGATCACATTACATGTTATTCAAAATTCATGATGAAGTAAAAAATCCCTGGCTGAAACTAGTTGAACAGAAAAACAAAGCTATTGATACAAACAATCTAAATAAAGACCATCTTTTTACCAACGTGCGACTTTTTTTAATGATAAAATATACTTTCTTTTTTTTATTAGAAGATTCAGTATCCGTAATTTCTCATTTTTAGAAAATAAATTAACATTTAGCAATCAAAAAATGACAACCAACTTGGCAATATCAGTTAGTATCAAAATGTTAGTATAATATTTGGGATATCATCTAAGCATAATTGAGTATATATATATACAACCTATGTGCATGAGTAGATAGATGTTATCCTTAGTCTGTACTTGGAGTATTGCTTGACTTATTATGCGTATAAGAGTCACAATGTAATGTTGAGAATAAATGATTTTGCAGAGTATTATTGTACTACTAGAGCCGAAGCTTGTATTTGGAAGTGATATCAAAATTAGAATGTAATGAGCTCCAGAGCTGCCAGAACGGAGACTTACATAATTGTGTCTCGATGTTATCAATCAATAATTAAATATATATATATAAATACATATTTATTATATATTTATAATAAAATATATTATATAAATCTGTCCAAATAGGAAAAAAGAGATGCATGGAATACATCATCATATAATTTGATACCACAATTTTAATCATTACTCATATAATCAATGTGGCCAATTATAACAAAATTACTTAAAGCGTCATTTTCTTCAACAAAACCATGAAGAAATGACATTGATCTAACAATATTTATATATAGGTTACCAATCTTGAGGTATTTTTTTTAGTCATTAGATCATCATTTAATGGTGATCCAACGACTATAATAATGTACATGAAAAGACGTGCATTATTAACGCTATTTCTCTCTCTTATTTTTTAATATAAAAAAATGTGCATAATAAATTTTAATAGGCCTAAAAGATTAAAATTGGGGCTATTCTGACATTTTTTTAGGATTAAATTAAAAACAATTTGAAAATTTGTGAGTTAAAATACAGTTTTAAAAAAATTGGGCAGCCCATTAAATGGGTGCCACGTGCCCCACTTTCCCCTCACTCTTTCTCCCTTCTTTCTCTCTCCTCTCCCTTGATGATTTCTTCTTCTTCTCTTCCAGCCGAGGCAAACAGCACGAGTCCACCACCGACGAACGCATTCCGGCTAATAACAGCCGTCGAGGACCACCTAGGTCAGACCACCGAGCTCAGACGAAGCTACGCCACTGATCCCAGCCCCACCGGAGCTCACAATAACTGGAAAATGTAGCACGAGGCCGCGTGTGTTTTTGTTCATTGCCGTCAACTCCGGCCACCTCAGGCCGTGAAACTGGTGGCATTTGATTCGTCTCTTCATGATCTTTCCACTGATATATATATATACATATATCTCAACTCGAAATTGTCCGGATTGGATTTTGCCATTTAGCTAGTTTTGAGTTATTTGAGTTTGTGTATTAATTTTTCAATCCGACCGTTAGATCGTCAAATAAACCTCATATTTGTGATGTACTTGTGAAAATATAAATTGATAAATATTGACTATGTTTGGTTACTGGCACGAAAAATAAAATCTGACGGCTCGGATTTGCCTCGTTTTGGGTGTCGTAGGTCCGGGTTCGGCCTGAGCCCAAATCAATCAAGTTATATGTCTAATCTAACTAATTTAGGTGCTAGAAATTCAATGGAGATGTATGTTTTTCCATTTGAGGCTCCGTTGAAAAAACGATATTTCGAACCAAATGGTCGAGGGTTTGAAAACGACCCCCGACCTTCTGAACAACTGCCAAACGACGTCAAACGTCCTCAATAGTACCGTAGTGCTATCTAGTGACTCAATTGAGGTAGGAATTCAATTACCTTATTTTATACATTTTTTAATTTAAAATTTGCATTATGACTATTCTGTGAGAAATCGTGAATAAAATGATAAACTGTTGGAAAATCTTGGATTACCAGAATTAGACTGTGTGATTTCTATACATATTTGTAAAATCGTGATTATGAGGTGATTTAGCATATTTACTGTCTATGGTACAGTAAATTCCAGAATAATATCAAGTGGAGTTTTAAAGCATTCTTTGGTTATGTTTTGCATGGTTATTATATATCTTGTTACATGTTGTACATACCATAGGATCACACATGAGATATATCTTAGGCATCGCGGTGTTTAGTAGGCGGCCAGTATCTCCGCCCTCGGGAAGAGCCCATAAACCCACATGGGGTCTTCTGATTACCCCCCACTCGGTAGGCGTAGGCATTCAGTTGTCCCTCCGGTTAGGTAGGCAAGACACATGGGTGTCCCTCCAATTTTATGGGATATGTATCAGGCAGAGAGTACTTAGTACACGTAGTACAAGTTATTCTGGTTCGTGATGAGAGGATGTGAGCTTATGAGACGAGTTGATTTATGATATGTACAATCTTGTGGTTCTAGTCTTGGTTTTGAATATGTGATTATTCTGGATTTCAATTATTTTATAAAATCGGCTTATAAATAGGTTTTGGAAAACGTATTAACCATGTAAGTTTTGTAAAAATTGCATTTATTTAAAAAGGTAATTGAGTTTCTACTGAGCATGTGAATGCTCACTCCCTTACTTCCTCCTATTTTCATATGTTGAATTATTTGTGGTAACCGTCATAGTGGCTAGATAAGTTGTTTGACTTGTGCCTGCAGTCATGTTTCTATTTCCTGATGGGTGTTTATATCCTGCTTTGGTTTTCTTTCCTCATTCATATATTTAGCCTAGTTTATTATTTTTACTAAGTGGATGTATGAGGGCAACAAATCCACAAATCTGAGTACTTGGAATTATAAATGATTTTTTTGTAAACTATTTTGGACTCTGGACTTATTTCACTAAAATTTATGATTTTAAATAAAAAGTTTCCAAATGAAAATTCTATTAAAGTTTGAGTGTATATTTTATCGAGAAATTAAAACTAATGAGAGGATTCCTAATTTTGAAATTTACTTACTTTTGAGGATTAATACTTAAAAATTCTAAGTATTTGATTTTTCTAAAATTTTTGGAAATCACTGTTTATTACTATTTCAACTTAAAATTACTAAAAATCACAACTTTGGATTTCTGGTCGTGACAATATATATATAGATATATGTATGTTAAATTGTCAGGCTTGTCATAAGTACGTGATTTATTTATTATTTTTTTGAAGTGAAGTACTTAGAGTTACCAAGAAGAAAAGAGACGAACAAATTTTCCAATATAAACAATGAGTTTCGAATCAAATACAAAGGCAATTATCAAAAACTAAACACAAACACTCTTGGTTAACTGCAAGTCTACGTATAATGGGTCAAGTGTGAAAGATGGCATAGAAACAACAGCAAGAAGTTAATAAATCAGGTGGATGAGAATATGTTGAACTTTTTTCATAGTCAAACATATGGGTTATAATTTATCACTGGTCTACCAACCTACCAACAATTACAATATTGCCCCTATAATATTATAAATTAACGTTTGACTAGGCCTTTTAGTTTTACATATGTGTATATACTATAATACATATTTAGGCCGGTTTGTACAAAAACCTATTTAAGAAAACGTGTTAAAATTCCAAAATCAAAACAATGTTCAGGGTTCACTGTACGATATGTATGCATTTATTGACATGATCGAATGTCTATTTTGGGGATTTACATTTGCATGACTATGTATTCTAGAATTGGATAACCTTTTTAAAAAAAAAAAAATAAGAAGGGAAAAAGAAAACGTTGGACCACAAAAATGTTCGTCAATGTCATTGTAGATATAACTTTCACTTTCAAGAATTAGAGACGGTATATATATACATATATATGGTCACATAACGTATTTTCTTATTTCGGATTCTAATACATTGCTCTTTTTTCCTTTATTTTTCGGCATAATTCCCACTAAAAGCACGTGCTAAATAGAACTCCAGAAAATTCAGAGGGAATAAGAGCCTACTAATCCTGACCAAAGGAAAGGAAAGGGTTTGCGAACTGTTCTGTTGTATTGTCTTATGTCCTTGGTTCTGGTGGTGGGGTCCTCTCTTTTTAAGCCAGGTCTTAATTAATTGTCCATTGAAAAAAAAAAAAAAAAGGAAAGGAAGGAGTCTAAGAGCCACCGCGAATGTCACAAAGATATCTCAGCTGTCCTGACCGTATATACCGCAGACAAAATTGGAAGGAGAATAATATTGATCATAGACCATACTATATAATAGTTAAATCAATTCCATTATATCGATTTAATTAAAATTTTCCTTCTTACGTACCAAATTCAATTAATACTTTAACGAATCTAAGCGGGATATCCCGATGACTTCAACAAACGAAAAAAAAAAAAAAAGGAAAAAATGATGACCTTGTCCTTTTTCATTCGCTACTAATTTTGTACTTTTTCTATTTCTCAAAAAATCCCTAAGATTTTAAAAAAAGGGCAAAAGAAAACCTTGCTCACACAACTACAAGAATAGAATAAAAACTAGATCATCAGGAGAAATATATTAATTGTATAAAAAAAAAAAGAATGCAATTTTTTAAAAAGAAATTTTTTTGAGTTTATTTTTCTTATGCGAGGAGTTATCTCAACAATATTAATTACGAGCTTGATCATAACCTTAATCACGCGAGGTCCAATCAAGCTATCTTACTTAGCAACACATATAGACTTATCTCACCGAAACTCTCCACAGAGAGGGAGAAGTGCAAGATGGCTACATTAGCATGTTTTATACCACTCAAGTAAACTATTTGTCTATTTATCAGACTACGAAATCTTGGCCACATTAGCTACAAGTATAGGGCATTGCCGAAATGATAGATATCCATTGTCAAAGTACTCTTAGACTACTCTACATTGAATCAAAATTCCACTGGGACTATATTGTACTCTTGTGGACCTGAGCATGAGACCATTAGAGCCAAATAGTTTAAAATCTAATGTGTATTTTCTAACATTTTATTATCAGTCATATCCGTGAAATCATCAACTCGTACTCAATGTTAGACAAAAACAACCGTCAAAAATCATATAATAATAATTTCCAGATTTGTTTGAGATTAATAAGCAAAATTTTATTTGTCTCACCACAAATTGGTGCATATCGGATGCGTAGAATCAATAAAAGTAGTCAAAGAGTCAAGGGGCTGCCCGCCAATCACTTGTTGTACATCCAATTAAAATGTATCAATTCTATCAAACATTAATTCAACCGAAAAAGACAAGGCGCCGCCAGACTAACGGTCAAACACTACCTAGTAGTAATAGTATGACTGAGACGTGCGTATAATTTTGTATTGGTGTACATTCTACGTACAAATTATAGATTAATGTGGATAATTATTGTACATGTGAGTTTTACGTTGTAGATTAATTATAATGCAAGTAAATGAGTGATCAATCAATCTAAGCTTTGGAGAGTCGGAAAACTTAAAAAGAGATTAATTTCTTGCCTATATAAATGTGTACCGGATACTTATCATGTATGTGTGTGTATTTGGGTTTCTTTCTAGAACGTATGTATAGGTTGGGTGGCAATTTTTGTTGAAGAACTTTTCTGTTTTTTTTTTTTTTTAAATGGAAAAACCAAATGGTAAGTTTGAAAAATATTAAAGAGCCGGCCGAAATAATTGGAGACTAATATATCTGAAGTCACCAAATTCTGATGTTTTCAAAGTTGTCGTCTTTTTGGTTTGTATCGTATATAACTTAGCGAAGCAGTGTTAATTAGGCGTTGTTCAGAGTTGGACATTATAAGTGCAAGGTTAGGCCCACAAGTGGGCTCTTGATCACGTGTAGGGCTCAACCCAAGTTTTTCTTTGATTATTGTGTACGAGGAACGTAGGAGGCTTCAAATGTTTTTTGGCTTTTTAATAAATATGGAAATTTTTTTATTTTATATGGGAAAATTTCAACAAAAAAAATGAAAAATCCCGGATCTCATTTTTTATAAAAAAATCTTAAATTTATTTATAAAAATACCACTTTTAAAATATTTTTAGAAAAATATCTTTTTACAAATTGACAAGCTACTTGACTCAGTAACGAGTTTAATTACCTCAAATAACTTAATTAGTTATCCCAAGTAACCCGATTGTCTAGCTTGAGTACCTTTGATGAAAAGTGCCAATTTCGAAGAAATAGAGGTATTTTAAAATAATTTTTCTATATATTTTTTGAAAAGTGTTATTTTCTAAATAAATTTTTAAAATGATATATTTTTAAATAAATCCGAAACTTTTCAAAAAGTTTAGCCCATTTGGCATTTTTCAATCTTTCAGACTTTGGGCCTGGTGAGTGCTAGCTATTTATTTGACCATTTTTTGGCCCAAAACTTAGTATATAACCAAATTCAAAAGTTTATAACTAAATGTCCAACTCACTTAATGATAAAAATGGAAATATAACATATTCCATAACTAAAGTTTTAAAAGAAATGAAGATTTAGCTATAATTCTTAAAACATGGATAACTACAGAAATTAATTTAAAAAGTTGGTCATCCATCTAATTTTCTCTTTTATTAAAAAAGCCAATAAATATTGGTAATAGCTATGTAATATCAAGCTTGTTACTGAGCCTAAAATTTTACTATGTGTATTTAAATTATTTAATCATATAAATAAAATAATTATGCACTAACGAATTTTATAGATATAGTTACATTGAAATATACACATGAAAGGAAAATTTGACCATGTGTCCCTAATAAGAGATAAAAATAAACATGCATTTAAAATGCATGCATATAATTATTTATCTTGGCCCAATAGGTAATAGGAAAATCTAAATTAAAGTTGTTAATATTTCTTATTTGTGTTTATAATTGGGCTCTAGATCTTTTAGTCCAATAATCATTTATATTGGTCCAATAGGTAATAGGAGAGCTCAAATTAAAATTAATATTTCTAACCCAAATAATAAATTAAGTATTCTAAATAATAATAATAACAATAATAGTAATAATAAAAAGTAAATAGTGTAGCCATTAATATATTATAATTATATGCATTTGGTCCATTATAAAAATGAAAAGTAATGTAAGTAGTCATTAACATATTATATTTATATATCTATCATTATTAAACCAAAAGAAATTAATTAATTACATTAGAAGACAAAACAAAATTAGGTAAGTTTTGTAACCATGCATTATCAAATTAAATAGTATATCGATTATATAGATTTTATGGATATTAAATACAAAGATGATGTGGTTTACATATTATGTATCCATATATTACTATTAAATATAGTAAGTAGATGAATATGGTTATGGTAATAAAATTAATTTATTTGCTTGATCAAAAGAAAATAAATTAAAAAGAAAAGCTAGGTAAATGATATGATTATTATTAATTTATTTAATTATGTTTAATTATATTTTATGTACATATTAAGCCTATAAATAGGGTATTCCCTTGTAAACACAATTAAGCTTTCTTTTATATTTCTCTCAATGGTTGTGGTAGTCTATAGAGATTTCAAGAAGTTCCCCTTAGTTTCATTCAAGATTCAAGAAAAAAGTAATTCTTAGAATTCTTAGTCTTTCAAGATTAGTATATTTTACTACACTTAGGTTCAAATTTAATCTATAATATTTAGAGTTAGAAACTTTATTAAGGTCTAAAATTTTTATGAGAAGTCTTTCTATATGTTTACTTGATTTCTGAAAAGTTTTACATCGATATCTTGCTACTATGATTTTATAAAAATCTTTTCATACATGTTGGTCGTCACCTAAGAAAAGCTGAAAAATAAATTTTATTAATTTTGTTATACGATTTTAGAGGATAAACATTTTTAATTTGAGTTGAAATTTTAAAGACATGTTCATATATGTGTTGACTTATATTATAGAAAGTTTTGTGATATCATGAATTTATTTCTAATCATTATTAAATTTTCTTTTTATACTACCTTCGTAAGCGGTAAATCTAACAACTTTATTTATCTGAGATAATATTATTAGAAACTTACTCTATAGATTTTATTTAGACTTGAAAATTTTACTAGACACTAATATATATGTTATAAGAGAATCAAAATATTTTTAGGATTTTTGAAAATATTTATAATTAATTATGATTTCTGAAATAGCATATAGTTTTGTAAGTTAAGTGTTATCATGGATTTTAAGATATAAGTTTAAGAATTCTATGTGCTATATAATAGTATAATTTAGAATCTCCAATTTTTGTCTATATTTAACAATGTGTTAGAAATATTTTTTCAAAATATCAAGATTTTTGGATATACAAACAATTTTAGAAAATTCAAGAATAGATTGATGGTTTCAGCTTTAATAGTTTTTATCAAATTTCAATTTACAGATTAGAAATTAGCAAATATATGATAAATCTTGTTCACAAATTCTAAATAATTTTTTGTAACTTTGTTTATATGTTATAATAATAAATGTAAAGTTTCATAGTAAATGGACTTTTATATTAGAATCTAAAATTCCTTGAGTATATATTGCTTGTTGAAATTTTACAGTTTTTAATTATGTATGAAACATGATTTTATAGTTGTATTATTTTAGTTATGTTATGTTATGAAACATGAGTTTATAGTTGTATTTTTTTAGGACACATAAATATATTTTTAGTGAAAATAATAGCATGTATCAATATATGTAATGAATAATACTGCATGAATAATAATAAAAAAGGATAAAAAGAGGTAAGTGGTTATAACAAGGTCAAGTGTGTAGTATTTCACTACAAGCATAAATAGAATTTTATAAGGACCTAAGATAAGTAAATCTCACTACATATGTTTATGTGAAAAGTTATGTGCTATTATTTGATGCAATTATAATTATACTAATATGGTATTATATGTTTTGCAATATTAGTTACATTAAGTATGTAAGTATGTCATGAGCATGTGCATAAATAATTGCACGAAAAATTATAATTTTCAGTGAAATAAATTTTTAAAGGTACTATGTATCCAAAACTATATTTCAAGAAGAATGTTTTCCTTAAGTATTTGTTAAATTCTTGAAAGGAGTATGGGCAACCGACTGATTGATCTACAGTCATCATGTTAAGAACGAAAGTTTAAACTGCGATGTTAGTCATTGTAGTACAATAGTTATATGGGATTCAAATAGCTATAAAGTTACATATGCTTGTTATGACATCACGTTTATGGTCCATCATTTCTGATAGACTTGGCATTAGTACACTATGATGAGCTCAAATATGAAAGTTTTATTAAATAAATGTTATGCACAAGATATTTTCAAAGAAAGGGATACATTGTTATGATTCTAAAAGTGCACTATTCATATAACATGACATTCATTACATGCATGAGATTTGTTTACTGGGTGCAAACTTATTACATTCATTTAAATTTTCTAGATGAGCAGTAATTACTACTGGAGGTTGGCTGGAGGTGGCGGAATCCTAAATGGCAATAATATATTTTAATCAACTTTTTTTTTTTTTTTTACTTTCAAGTATTTAATTATTTGACCAAGATTAAGTGCGTTTTATTTTTATGGAGTATATGAAATCAATTTTTATTTTGAGTGTCAATTTCAGTTATGAAGTAAAATGAATTTTCATTAAGAAGTATTTCTTTAGTTTGATTATGATTAGTAATGTTTTTTTTTAAAAAAAAAATTGATCGATTTTTCACTTTAACTTTATAAGATTATACTGTAAAATGACACTTTTTCAACCAAGATTTACGAAATATTACAAGTTAAATGACTGGGTATATCAGTTTTTACACTTGGTATATCCATTGAACAAGATTCAGTTTGTATATTGAACATATTAGTTTTTGTACTAGGTAAATTAGATTTTACATTCGTATATTGACTAATGTATCGGCTAATTAGCTAAAGTATTTGAGAATGGACATCTTATTAAAAGAGACTCTTCGGTCACTTTGCTTAAAGGCCCTCTTATTAGAAGTGTCCCCTCTTAGTCTTTTTTTGCTTTATTTTGTTTTATTCTCGAATGGAACATGTGAGATGTGCATTCCCTTTGCACTTTTGTGTCATTTATTTGAACGAAATATAACTTTTAGGAAATGTCCCAAAAAAAGATTTTTGTTAGATGTATCTTTAGTCTTTTACTAAGATAGTGACATGCATCTTCATTCTTATTTTCCAATAGCTTTATTTGATGTTCAAATCTCTTTACAATGTCAGTTTATACTTGTAAATATAAAATAAGTTAAACAAAAGAACATGTATGTTTCATGTACTTATTATTAAAAATCAAATAGAATATATAGCAAAAAAGATTAACATGGATCAACTTTCATAATCTAAAGATTAGAATGATAAAGTCTAAAATTTAAAAACCAAAATAAGATATTTTCCATATTACAGGGACTAAAAGGATTGTTAAGCTAATAGGCTTAGTAGTATTAGTAAGTAGTTGGACATAAATTGATAATGAAACTTATTAATGTGGAAAATTTGATAAATACAGGAAATGATCATAAGTAGCTAGGGATACAGATGGGATAGTGTGGGGCCAATTTTTCAGTTACCATCTCCATCTCTATCATTTTTTCTCTATCGTGTTCCCACCCTAATAACCATTTATTAAATGATGAGGTAATTTTGGGGAGTTCCCATTCGGACTATCACGTATTAATAAAAATTAGCTAACTATTTTTTAGTGCAAATTAGTCTACTAAAACAACTAATTTTTTGGAAAATAAATTAGACTTCAACCCTAATTCTTAAAAGGTTTTACATACTTTTTTATAATTATAGTTCTGTAATATGCCATATTATATATTACAATCTATTAACATGTAAAATTTGTGTGCATTTTATAAATAGGGAGGTTATATAAACAGGGAGGGATATGGGCGGGAATGAGGGATATTAATCCCAATCCAACCCCATCTCTGCTTAAAAGTAAATTAAGATATTAATCCTAATCCAATCGCTTAAAAATAAGCAAAGATTCATCGCCCCATACTTTATACTATCTATATTGGAAAAACCGTAATGTTGGAGCTTAATCACCATGATGCACCGTACCGATGTGGCAAATTGATATCTCTATAATATGCCAACTTGTCCATTAGATTGAGTTTTTTTCTTTTTTCTTTTTTTTTTTTCCCGAAAGAGTCCAGTAGATTGAGTTAGGCATCAACATTCTGTGAAAGAAAGATGGATGTGGACCGGACTAGAGAGTAATACGAACCAAAATGACTTTTCTCTGACTATCTAGGAATACTATTTTTACAATAATCATAAATTTTATGACTAGACTCTACTCATAATATTATCAACTACGGTCATGGAAATTTTGTCTACAATCTTATAAAATTCATCATGAAAATATGATCATAAAAATGTCATTTTGATCCAGAGAATTCCTAGATTACTGTAGCAACAGAAATGTAGCAAGACCATAAGAGAGTCCAGATTGAACGCGGGAATAGAGACAGGAAAACCAAGTGGCCGAGAACCACTAATCCGCTACGCTCGAGTTCATATACTAGTTTAGTACATGCATACTCGACAAGAAAGAGAGAAACTTAGTACCGGTGACGAAAAGCTTTTGTAGAAAAGTAATTCTGAAGGGGTAAAAAAAAAAGAAAAGAAAGAAAAGACACAAGAGTTTAGAATCATAGAATAAAGCGGTCTAAGGTATTTCCTTTTTCAATTGGTACAGACGTATGGGATTTGGGAATTTAATAGGAGAATTCTCATGGTGTTATGCCTTTACGCTTCAACTCATTCAGCAGGACCCTTCATTAAAAAAGAAAAAATAATTGAATTCAATAATAATAATAATAATAATTAAGAAGGAAATCAATGCAGCACCTAGATGATTTTCTTTATATCACAATTACTTATGCTCACAGCACTGAGCCATAGATCATTTAGAGGTCCATAAATCATAATATTGCTTCTCAAAAAATGTATTAATAATATTCTATAGATCTTATGAACCGGGGGCCATAGAAATGTGGAGCTGAGAAATAAGAACCCAACCCATCCTTGATAACCCAATCTTTCAATCTCCAATTCATACTCTGCACTACTATCCGTCAAAAAAGGAAAAAAAAAAATCAAAATCAAAAAGAAAAGAGAAAAATTGATAGTAACATAATAGTAATACGAATAAGTACTAGTCAGGCTCCCTTATTAGCTAACCATGGAAAAAGCTTTGCCAGCCCATTCCAATATAGATAATAACACTGGGACATACTGCTGCAAAAACAGAGCTAACCAATAACCATTTTTTTTTCCTTTTCCCTTCTTTTTAAACCCAAAAAAAAAAAAAATATGAAAAGCTAAATTCAAAAGTGAAACCCCTCCATTGTGATGATTCTCGTAATGTCGGCGACGTCCTAAACATCTCATCATTACACTTCGAAACGCTTTTCTACTTTTTCGCAATTAGTAATTTCCATCAAATTGGATCCAATACCAAATAATAATAATAATAATAATAATAAAATTAGGAAAAGATATAATTATACACACTATACATATGTAGAGATAGATAGTTGAGCTTATTGACTCACCCAATGGCGCCAGTAAATTCCCCTGAATCCTTAGCGGCCGATAACCACATCAACTTCCGAGCTCCGCCGCCGTCGCCGGTCCACTCCGGCCGCCGATCCTCCTTCGCGAATGACTCCGTTCTCACCGAGTATCTCGAGCACTCGCTCCGCGTTCCTGACCTCATCTTACCGGACAAGATTTTCCCTAAGCAGAGGTTCGTCGAAACTCCTCCGGCGATAGATTTCGATTCCCTAATATCGGAAGAGTGCGACGCCGTTTCGAAGATCATGGAAATCGTCGCCGATTTTGGGTGCTTTCAGGTGGCGAATCACGGGATTTCGAGCGAGTTCGTAAGGTCGGTTCAGGCCGCCGCCGCCGGGATTTTCGCGGTGCCGCAGGACAAGCGAGCGGCGGTGACGCGGTCCCAGGAGATGCCGTACGGATTTGAGGAAGTTCATGGCGAGGAGGGTGGGAGTGAGAGTGAAAGTGAAAGTGAAAGCGACTCGAGTGAAGAGTTTGTTTGGGGTATGGATGAACGTTTGAAGTCGCTTATGGAGGCATTTTGGCCACTTGGATATTCCAATTTCTGGTAATTAGTTTAACTGTCACTTTTTTTTTTTTAAAAGAAAAAAAATATAATTTACCTATTAGAAAATGTTACTCCAATTATAATTGATTTTGCTAGCTGATAAATATATATATGTATGTATATGGTCTTTAGTTGGTTAACATAAAATTATAGGAATTAAGTTGGCATCAAATATAAGTTGAATAGAACTCAAAAGAGAGAAAAATATAAGTCGAATAAATTTGTTTGATGTTGGCCTAAACACTTAACTAGTTCTGCGTGGGGCCAGAGATGTTGGCTTAAATATCCATTCACTAGTGCCAAATACATTAGCAGTGATGCAAGCTTGATTTCATACTATTCTCCTATTTTTCTGGCGTTTTAGTTTTAGTTAATCATGTGTATCATAAAGTGACGTGTAATTTAATTAAGTTTGGAGTGGATAATATGCTCGTATGTGGTTGATAGAATTCCTTCTTCCAATTGAATCTATTGTTATAAAAGACATGGCTTATTATGGTAACATATTCATTTCCTCAACAAATCGCATAAAAAAAACAAATGAATATTTTGTGCATATCTTTGTTGAAAGTGATTTAAAGATTAATACGGAGGATTAAGTAAACAAGTCTAAATAGCAATAATATGGCTTTAATGTTTTGTTTTTTTTCTGGGTGTTACGCAGCAAAAGAATGGAAGTCCTTTTGACCAACATTGAGAAGGTTGCAGAGAAAGTTTTTTCAATAATATTTTTGAAGAATCCTCGTAGAAAATCAATGTTTGGAAACGACATAGTTTGGCAAGGGCAAGATATTACAGGAACGCTATGTTGTCTCTACAAAAATACTCGAAGTTTTGTTAGTGATGACAGTGCTGAGTCTCTGAGACATGAAGTTATAAGGATGCTTATACGGAGAAATGATCATTCTCACGCCCTTTGTCTCCATTTTTGTGGCGGTGGCTCAACTGAGTTTCATGTCTGCTCCAAGAGAGGATGGGTTTCTTTCATCCCTCAGAAAGATGCTTTAGTGATCACAATTGGAGATCAAATACAGGTAAACCTCTCATTTGTCATTTACTAATGTTGCTATTTTGATTAGTTAAACTCTAACTAGCAATAAAACATTGCTGTAGAACTATTAATTAGTTGTCTTAGAACGTAAAATCCTAGTATACCTAAGCACTCTTAAAAGTTGGTTAATCTTTTAAAGTGGGTAGTGGATTTCTTCCCAGTTAGCCCAAAATAAATAAATAAAAATTAGCTCATTTGTGCCTCACACAAAAGTTATCTGGTATCCAAAAACAAATAATTACACTCGCGTCTACAGCCAACACAACTTACAATTCAAATTCACTATTAAAATTATTAGGCATGCGAACAAACGTTTCACATTGACTATAGTCTATAGATGGAGAAAACTAATATTCGTAGGAACTTAGATTACTGTGATTAATAAGTTAACCATTTGGAGTGGAATGCAAGTCTAAGTAATAGTCATAAGTTGTCCTTAAAGTAAACCATATTCTTGGTATCCTTTTCATAATTGAGGCCACCTATGCTCAGAGGTGAGGCAATCATGTCACTAGGTTGTTTTTGTAAAGCTTTTTTCAGAAGATGATGACATTGTACTAATATTTCTTTACCTAACGTGCAAATATGGGACTCATTACCCTTGTCTCGGTTTTTCTAATTGTAGACATGGAGTGGTGGACAGTATAAGCATGTGATAGGAAGGCCTATCTTTAAAGAAGAGAAAGGAGACTCTATTTCAATGGCTTTCCTTTACTCTCCTCCAACTATTACCTCAAACTCCACATCAACCACTGCCGATCAGAAGTCCATTTCTCTCAATCAACAAATCATACTTGCTATTGCTCTAACTCTGATTTATCAATTTTTAGTTTACGTTTACAGATTTTTTTGATAGACTTCAATTCATGCTTTTAATCATCCTTAATAAGGACCGTTGGATCTTTCAGAATCAAAGAAATTTGACATACGTATATATTTGAGGTTGTTCTTTGATCCTTTTTGCCTCATTATATACTTTTTGAAAAGAGTCTAAACATTAAGTTTCTTCTTTGTTTCTGTGGATTTTTTAGAGAAATTGTTCGCGTGGAATTCAATGTTTTTGCTTTGTAAATTAAACTCTATGATTTTAACTCTTTTAGGTAAATCTATGATCATATTCAGTTTCGTTCTAGATAAATTTTTATAAATGTAATAAATCAGAAGATATGTTTTTGTGTTCAAAAATAATTTACTTGGAATTAATTAGCAAAAAATAAATAAAAACAAATCTCCAATTGAAAGAAGGGAAATTCCAAATCATGGAGGAAGGTCTGGGCGTTCAGCGTTGGTCATTTTACATGGACATATTGTAGCTTTTAAACGGGAAAGAACATTGTGAAAGCTAAAAAAAAATATGAACTAATATCATTGCTTGACATATGGAGTAATATCACGCTATAATAATAGGATGAAGCATAAAGGAGATTATAAGACACCTTCTGTGCAGATTTAAAAAGAGAGCAAATTTAATATTTCTCAACTGAAGAAAACAAATAAAAGTTACATAGGGATTGGGGATTATAAGACACCTTCGGTGCTTTCAAGGATGCACCCACACTAATATGAGTACTTATCCCACAAATAAACTTCAAAACAAACCTCACATCTCCAATATATGGTGTTGACATCTCAAATGTATCAAGATCTAAAGGGAAAAAATGTATATATATATATATAGACCACGAGCTGCTTAACGCGTGTGGTTAAAATTTTTCTTAGAGAAGCAAGAAATATGAGGTTCAATCCCCTCTCCTACTCCCTCCTTTACTAATCACTAACAGACGAATATATATATATATATATATATATCTTAAATCAAATAGTATCCAAGATAAGTGCTTTATCCCACACGACAGAGTGCATTGTGCCATCAGAAAATTTCCTAGAGTTTTTTCTTTTTTTGGCTCGCGCTACAGAAGAGTGAGTTGATTCGAAGAGCAAACCTCCGAATACCATGCTCTCATTATCACTTGAGCCAGCCCTCAGGGTTATCATCATGTGGTATTGCTGAAAAAAAAATGACCATTTTGATTTGCTGTTCATCCACTTCATTTAATTTCTGTATTTCTTTTTTTTAGAATAATTAATTTCTGTATTTCTAGTACCTCGGAATTTTATTTCTACATAAGCACGCTCCAGTGAGTCATAGTAGGGACTGGAAAGGAATACACACGATGTTCTATGTAAGAACGGACGGAACTTTGATTAATCATTGACATCATTAACAAGACATTTTCCACACAATTTGACAGAGAAACAACAAAAGGGTCCCTTTTACTAAAAGCTCCTATACCTTAATTACAATTAATTATAGCTTGAGTCATCAAAATTGCTCTGTGGAGGGTGTTGTTAAGATCCCCAACCCCAATTGAATAAACTAGACAAGGAGAGCCACGAGAAACATTTCTGCTATGGTGTTGTGAGGCACACTAAATAAATATATCAACAGCTTAAGAAACTGTTCGCCCATAGCAAACAGACGCAATATAAAGATTCTTTGCCCACTTTTCCTGCAATGCGCACCAGAATACTTAGTCATTGACTCGTGGAAAATCATAAAGAAAAGAACCAAGCACGGATATGCAATTCACCTTGACGTGTGCACTAGGAAAAGCAGAGGTGCGCAATGTCTCCTGTGTCTCATCTTGAGGCTTCCTTTTCGGGATGCTAAGAACAAGAGCAGCTTGATCCCATGTCGCTGCTGTTGCTGTGATACGATATCCGTAGTCCCAGCGGCGATGAATACCTTCGCTGGGGTAAAGGAAATCTAGCTCTACCACCTGAATTTGATAAAAGTCGTTAATCTTTTGGTAATGCTTGTTGTAAGACAAAATACATCGGTAGAGATCATTTATCGATGAGACTGGTCAGAGGGTACTTTGAATATCAAATAGATTACCTGGTCAGAAAAGCCTGCACCACGAGACATAACAACTCCCCATCTACTCCCTGCTGTGGCCATTGCAGTAACATGGAAGCCCTCCTTCCATTTTTTGTTAATCCACTTGAAAGGAAATGTGTCACTGACCTTGTAAGACTGCTGCAAATACGGTGTACCTGGATTTAATCAATTAAGGTCAAAAGGATTTCCTTTGGTTGCATAAAATTATTCCAGAAAACCTAGTATTAGAACCATTTAGACTAAACCTTTGGACATAACAACTAGTGAGCTCCCGTTGGTAGCTCCAGCTATCGCAGTGATATAGAAGTTCTTTTCCCACTGCTCCATAATCCATTCCTGCAGACAATAAAACGATGAGTCCGTTAAAAAAAAATATATACATGTTATGAAGTCCACATGAAATAGGCAAAGACTCTCAACTACAGGAGAAAATATGCTATACTTAGAAAACATCCTGTAGGTTGACCAAAGCATCAGCCTGTACCTTGTGAAGAAAATAGGGCGACAATTCATAAACCTGTGCACTAAAACCAGTGCCTGCATCCATAATTAGAGCCCATAGATTCTGAGAAGAGGCCACGCTACTGATAAACAAGCCATCATCATTTCCTTTGTCAATATGCTGAGAAAGCCTTGCATCTGCTACATTATAGTGGTACCTAAAATAGCAAGAAAACAAAAACCTCACATCCTCACCTAATTGATTAGATTCAAACAATTTATTCTTTTTGTTCTTTGTGGAATCTAACTCTTGGTCATTTAAAAAAAAGGGGGAGAGAGAGAGAGAATGTATGTATATATATAAGGTTCCTAATCCAGTAAGTATTTTTTTTTTTTACCTATGCATAGATATTTTTTTTAGCCGTTGGATCATAATCTAACGGTCACTGTAATTTAGGTAGTTAAGAAAAAATAATAATAAAAATAAATACTCATTATTTAACACTTTTCTCTCTCCAACTTTTATCACGAAAAGATGTGCGTGATAAATTTTAATTGGACAAAACAATACCTATAAATAGGTAAAAAAAAAATACCTACCAGATTGGTGCCCTATATATATATATGTATGGCAATAAAAATATAGAACTAAGAGGGAATGAAGTGAGCACTCATGCAATAGAATACACGTCTAGGCCTAGCCAAACCTAAATTAAGCATAAATGGCGACTGAAGGACAAATATACCTCTGTTTCATCGGCCGACGAGCATTATAGACACTAATCCACTGTGTTGCTGGCATACCCATTCTAATCTTCTTCTTTGGTTGTTCATCTTCTTCTTCCTCATCAATAATTAACCGTGACCTCTTCTGACCAACTAGATTTATAAGCTTCACAAAAGGCAGAGTATTTATCAGACACAAAACATTAACAGGAATAAAAAGACACATGCCGAGTCAATTGTAACTTGAATACGAACAGAACAGCATTAGTACCTTCTGTGCACCCTCGGTGTTAATTGGGCGAATATCAGGATTTGGACCAACAATTCCATCAAAAAGGGATATGTATTTCGCATAATTGGGTTCCTCATCAAACTTCAAGTTCACCACATATTCAACAAATTGTCTAAAAGGCTGAGGGCAGAAGGAACACAAGTTCTCGGGAGATGTAGCCATCTTCTTCTTGCAAACAAGGAAACCTTTATTCTCTCCCTGGAAAACATCATCCAAGTTAAAAAATGTATATCCAGTATCAGACGTGAACGTCTTTTTTAAGTATATGTAAAATAACCAACCTGGTATCCTTGCCAAGGCAGTCTACCTCGGATGAGGAATACAAGTGTGTACGCAAGAGATTCCAGATCATCTCTCCTGCTACAAGTTCTCCCTAAATGAGCATGCACACTAGCATAACGTACTGTTCCTCTGTTAAACCAGAACAGGTAAGAATTACGACATAAGGTATATTAAGAGAAACGAGGATAGAGGAAAGCAGCACAATAATTGAAAGAGTAAACCAAACTGCTTTGTACCTGAATACATCCGGCCTTTGGTCATATTCAACATGGCGACCAGTAGTACTATCTCTCCATCTAGTTGCTGACAACCAAAAAAAATCCCTGACTATAAATATATAATGGGGCCCTAATATCAATAAAAACATCATTTGAAAATCTTACCCAATCCAAGATCGACTAAGAATAATCTTTTCTCATCAGGAGTCCCCGGAGGACCAAGAAGAAAATTCTCTGGCTTCACATCCCCATGTACGTACCTGTAAGATATGGAAACCAAGTTTAAAAATTCTATTCACAACAACCTCAAAGTCATAAAATCCAACATTTTCCAAAAAAATAAGGCACTTCCCGTTTTCCAAAATCTAGTAAATAGTAAGAGACAATGGGAGGCTGGCAAGGATTAAAAGAATAGCAAAAGCTATGAATGTTTTGCAGAAGAAAAATCTTACCCTCGAGAATGCATCTTCTCCAATATTGATATTGCTTCAATGGCAATGCACGCAACCATTTCAATGGACATTCTAGATGTTAAAAAGAGGGGAGAAAAATGAAAAAGTAAGAACAAGAAAAAAGAACTATTATATTTTCTATTAAACATTCATTTTCAAATGAACTTACGTGTGAGAGTTATTGTTCCATACATCCCACAAGCTTGGCCCCAATATATCCATAACCTGCAGGCATTATTCGAAAAATATTATAGCAGAAAGTCGAAAGAAGCAAGAGATAGACTCCAAAGACAAGAGAACACATACCATGATATAGTAGTCACCTTGCCGGCCCTTGTAGTGTACTCGTGGTACACCATGACTGCCACCAAGAGTGCTGTACAAGCGAGAACAGAAAATATGAATGTTCATACATAATTATAAAGGGAAAAGAGTGACAAAAATGAAAATCTAAAACCACACTTACTTGTAAACTTGCCACTCATAAGGTGGCCCATAGTTGCACCCTTTACTACTTCTATGCTCAAATTTTAAGGCCACCTAAGACCGAAATACCAAAGAACGTAAATACAGTAAAGTTAAAAAGGTAAAAGAGAAAAGAGAGAAGAGAAACTCAATAAGCAGAACTATTCAAAGTGGCCATACCTCTACAGCTCCAGGGCCAGTACTCTTCTCATTAGTATTTACAGGAGAAAGACGCCGACCAACGTACACCTGTCCAAACCCGCCCTTGCCTAATTTCTTTTCTATTTTGTACCACGGGGAACCACCAACCTGAACCTGCAGGAAGAAAAAACACTAGTTAATGAGATTAAAGGCAAAAGTTCTGTCATGAAGAGAAGCTATATGAATAAGCAGCTAAATTACCCAAGTTCTAAATAATTCATAGGCAACCAAGAATTCTGCCACCTGGACTAACTGAATAACATTGTCATCATGACTATATAGCTGTTTTCAATAAAAAATAGTTTATCAATTTATAATATTGAACTGTTTCAAGCAATCCAAAGATTCTCAGTTGACTCTGTAACTCATAAAATAGAAGGATCTTGGCTATGACTATGCGCCCGTTATATAAAAGATTGCAACTTAGCTAAGAGTTGCTACAATGTATTATGATCTGAAAAAAGAAAGAAAAAAAGAAAGAAGACTACCAGTAGCAAATGAACCTTTAAAGAAACCATAGTCTCTATTAAAGTCAGTACCAAAAATAACCATTTTCTGTCTCTAACTCGGCAAATAGACTTCCTTCTAGCTCCTTTCATAATTGTTTCATGAATTTCATCCTATTCAATGCTAAGCATTATACAATTTACATTTCCGATCAATCTTAATTTGATTTGATGCCCAAGACTCCAAATGATATTATAATTAATTTGATTTGATGCCTAAGACTCCAAATGATCTTATAATCCTAATCAATGATCTTTCCAACAGTCAAGCTGAAACAATTTTGAATTTGAGAAGGTGGATTCGCATTATCTGCCTTGCCACCAAACAATTCGAAATTAAATTATAATTTTTTATTTCTAAAAGCAATTCGATCTTACAATTTAAACTCCTTACAAGTTACAAGGTACTAATCTTAGAGAAAACCCCTAGCGAAGAATTCATCATGCCAAAACCTGACTAGAAATCTAGATAAAATTGTCAATTATGAAAGTAATAGGAGAGTTAGACGCTAAGACACTTTTTAAAAGATACGAAATTTATGCGTCAACAACAGAGAACCCAAAAATGTGCATCACTTCTTGGACTAGAGATAGTGGGTGTTACTTTTTAGAACTAGATACGAAAAATTAAACAAAAGCTCAACTTCTAAAACCCAAAACAAAGAGAAATACATGCTTTCATCTCCGTCTATAACCATTTAGAACGAAATATAAGAAAATAAATTTCCGAAAAAGAAGAACCCAAACCTTCTCAGGAATCGGTGCAGTGCTTCCCTCGTCCTCACCGGCGTGACCCTTGTCGTTACTCCGAGCCCCACTATCGTCATCCATCTGTTTCTCCCCTACCTCCTCCTTCTCCGCCCCACCAGCTTCAACCCCAAACGCCTGCTGCTCCTGCTCCTCCTCCTTAGCCGCCGCAACCGGTGCAACAGCTACGTTCTCATCCGCCACCACCACCACCACCTCCTTTCGCTTCTCCTGTTGCCGCTTATTACGATTGTTCTTCGGCACCACCACCACCACAGCCTTCTCCTCCGCCGCCGCTGCCGCCGCTCGTCGCCGCCTCGTTCTCGTCGCGATCGCCTCCCCTGCCTCAATCGGACTCGCCTGTCGCTCCTGCTGCTGTTTCTTCGCTGCCCGGCCCCTGCGCGCTCCGTTACGCAGTACCGGCATCGTTCATCCTTCGATGATTCTCATCCTCCTCTCGATGAAGAAACCCCCCAAATTCGAGAATCTTGACAAACCAAGCCTCGAAATCTCTAGTTCCAAACACCTCGAAACCACACACCGAGACCCACCCAAACCCCTCCGATTCCGATTCCGATCCGAGCACGGGAATGGACGGTCCAGAGCTCGAAATCTCCCTCTCGTCTCGGATTTGAAACGATTACAGAGCCGATTCGGAGTGAGATCGTGACAGAGAATCTAGGGTTTCGAATGGATCAGAATGAAGAAATGGACTCTGGGGAAGGAAGAAAGAACAAGCTGCTGCTTCGTACTTACAGAGAAAGAAGGAGAAAATTAATTAATTAATGAAAATGAATTTTTGGAAAGTTTGGGATTTTGTTGTCCGAGTGAATCGGGAACGTTGATGAGGTGGAAATCAACGGTCGGGATTAGCTTCGCACTCGGAGCGTTGATGAGGTGGAGATCAACGGTTGGGATTAGGTTTTTAAGAGTTTTTTCTTTTTTTTTCTTTTTTGTTGTCCGAAATTACGAAATAGGGCCTCTGTTAATCGAGTTTTTTCGGACGACGCGGTGCTATTGTGTGTGTTGGTGTACCGTTTTATGATAGATAAGCTGATGAACGAAGTCTCCGTATCAAAACGAGCCCGTATGATACGGTACGATTAATAATTGTATCTCGAGCCGGCATGACACGGTACGATTAATAATCGTATCTGTGTCGCACGAGATGATAAGTAAAATTATTTTAATCGGTACTGCACGTGGTACGAATAATAAGTACGAGAAGCACAATCAATAAAAATAATTAATTTGTAAAAAATATACTTAAATTAAATTTATTTTAATTTTTTTAGCATGATTTTAATACAATAAATATAAAAAAAAATAAAACTTAAAATATTTTCTAGATATAAATAATATATTTTAAAGATTATGTTAATTTCTAATTTTTTTTAAAACAAAAAAAATCCAAAATTTAATAAGTTTGTACCAAAAAAATTCAAAGATATTAAGAATCTAAGGCAAAACTCACAGTTTATTTAGATGTCACTCATAACTTTTTGAGTTATATATTTTGATATAATTTCAATGTATACCAGTTTAGTTGGAATATACTATAACTACAGAAATTTAATTAATTATCATTTTTCACGTACACTCTAATATTTCAATTTAGACTTCTTTTTATATAAAAGTTACGTTAATTTTCAAATAATTTATTCCTATTATATAATAATTAACAATTTAAAATTACCTAAAAGGAAATATGTCTAATAGTATTAAAACAACTAAATTTGAAAAAAAAAATCAATAATAAGTACGATTATGGAACAAGAACAGTAAGACTTTGAAAATGGAAATAATCAAGCTTGAAATCATATATGATACAAAAAATGGGCAAGGTTAGACAAAAGAATAGTATAATAAAAAATAGGAATAATCTCAAAAATACTCCTTTCATTATGATTAAATATCACATTTAACCCTTTGTTCTCATAAAACCCTAAAGTATCCCCTCTTTTTTTTTAAAATAGGAAAAAAGTATACATTAGTACTTGTTTTATCAAACTTAATATGTGAAATATCTAACATATCCTTACATATTTTTCAAAAATCTATTATCAAACGCTCCTCATTATCTAACTAATTTTTTTATTTAAAAAATAAAACGAATATCACATTATATTTCCAAATTATATAAAAATATTGATAATATTTTTTCAATAAATTTTTAAATTATTATTTTTTAAAGAAATCAATCAAGTGTTATTTTGATGTCAAAATTCTAAGGGTACTGATGTCATTTAGAAAACAATTTAATCAACAATTCGACCAAAAAGAGAAAAAGATTACTTTTTTTTTTCCTGTTTTTGAAAATAGATGGGATACTTTTAGGTTTTATGAGAACAGGGGGTTAAACGTAGTATTTCGCTAAAATAGAGGGGGTGTTTTTGGAATTATCCCTAAAAAATAAGTATAATGAGGCGTAAAAATAACATAATATCTAAAACAGGTGCAATTAGTATGAATATAGCATAATATCGGAAACGAGCACGATTAGGCACAAAAATAGCACAATATCAGGAACGAGCACGATTAGGCACGGAGAATAGTACAATACCAGAAACGGCACAATTAGGCACAGTAATAGCATAATATCGAAAATGGAAATAATTAAGCACGAAGATAGACAAACACGATAATGACAAGTTAACGGCACAATTATGATACAAAATCGGGCACAGGCACAGGCATGGCATGGGCATATGCATGTAATAGGCCGAGTACAGCACGAGACACGAATGTACTACAACTAAATGTGTCTGGGCTAATACGATACGTCCCATTTAACATCTCTATCCAGTATATTATGATATTAGATGAATGAGTTGAGTTATGATTATTCTACTATTCATTTTTCAGGGCATTTTAAGATAACATTTTAGTTGCAAATTTCTAAATTATACTATTCATTTCTTCAAGTCATTTTGAGATAATATTTTAGCTACAAATTTATAGGGCATTTTGAGAAAACATTAATTTTTAGTTTCCTTTGATTTGTGTAGTTATAAGGTATACTAGCTGTCACAATTAAAAAACTAGTGTCATGATGTAAATTTCACGTAAACTTGAAATTTCTGGTTTATTTGTGAAAATTGTCCAAAAATTTCCAATTTGTAAAATAATTACATTGTAAAAGTTCTGGAAATCCAACTAGTGAACTGATCTGACAATTATATAACTACTATCAAACATATATCAGAAAATAATTAAAAAACCATTATCAAATTTACGTCCATACATCATTATCATCACACAAGTACTAAGTGCTAATATAGCATAATAGTTTGACATAAATGCTAATTTATAAACTTAGTTCAATGCTAATCAAGTTCTAATAAATTCAAAACAGACTAATGAACACTAATCTTGACATAAAATGCCAAGCATTACCAAGTAATCGATACTACTAACTGAGTGTCTCTTAAACTGTTATTGATCTCCGAGATCACACTGAATACTATCTGAGTATGGGAAATAGAAGAGTGAGCATAAAATGTCCAATAGAACACCCAATTACCTTTTCCAAAAATCTCTTAGTATAGAAAATATATATGCATGGTTAGTTGTTCTAAAATATATTTCACAAAAACTATATGTATAATCCAAAACCCAGTGATGATCTATACATACAGAAGCACGATATGAAAACCATTATATTTTATAATTGTATTATAAAACCATATTGCACTTAGTTGTTCTAAAACATATTTCACAAAAACCATATGTATAATCCAAAACCCAGTGATAATCCATAAATATAGAAGCATGATATGAAAACTATTATATACCAAAAATTATTATATAACATATTGCATATAACATGAATTAACCAAGACATAAGCTCTCATCCTCCTATCACAAACCAGAGTAAACCTCACTGGTATGTGAATCGAATACTCTGACCTGATGCCTACATGATCATGTGTACTAAGGCCTTGTTTGACATACAAGATTGGACTGGATTATGAGGATAGGATTGGACTGTATAAAATATATATATATATTGAATTTTAAGCTTAATTTAATTTAAAAGTAAATAAAAAAAAATATACATATATGTATATATGCATTTCTAAAAATAATAAATTAACTTATAAAAACTTAATATTTGTTAAAAAAAAATCATATGTTGAAATTTGAGAAAAAATTATCTTTTTATCTATAAGAGCTACAACTTTATCTTGACTCTTTATTAATAAATCCTCTTTTCAAGGTTACAAGATAAAGTTCGGAAAAAAAAACTAATATGTAATTAATGTTTTAAAATACAAATGTATCACCAAAAAAAAATTCTTAATTTTACACCTAAACTAAGAAAATAATATAAGCACCAATAATACTAAACAAAAACTTTTAGAACAATATAAGCACCAATAATATCGAACAAGATAAACTGTAGATAATACAAAAGGCATTAATGTAATTATCCAATCCAAAAAAATTTGGTGATGAAATTGAATTTGAATTCAAATGCCATGAGATTCTCGATGGTCGTCAGCACTTGATTATTCTTGATTTTATAATTATTTGACATGCCCAGATAAGGTTGGTCTGACAGAAACAATAATTTGAATAAAACCTAGATGAAAAAAACCATTACAGATCATGTCATTAATCTACAGTCATACCAATAGCTTCCCTTGACTTTGTCCTTAACAGTGGCGAAATAGCAAAACGCTTGGCGATGGAAGCCAAGACGAAATTATGTGACGGGTTTCAAAAATTCAGAGGACTGTGGCTGAAGATCTGGGGGTCAAACTTCACTCCAAACACCATCCTTTTTTTGGCTTCGATTTCATCAGAAGGAGGGTCAACGACCAGCTTGGTGCTGGAGCTCAGGCGACAACGATATCATTTCAGTCGAAGTTGGAAAAGGGGTGTCAGGGGTGAGAGAGAAGTATCGTCTAAAGAGTTAGGCATTGAGGAAAAAAGTAATCCTGGGTAATCCCACTATCTTGGTTAGGATTATTTATCCCATAACACATTGGATTATTTTTGGTCAAAGATTAACTATCCGGTCAAAAGTTATCTCTAAACATGGGATTAGGATAATTTATCCTAATCTTAGTTCTAGTCCTATGCGCCCAATGCACCCTAAGATGTGTCCATGCGTGGGTTTATAGTCTCTCACCTAATATGGTCCCCATGCAAGTTCACTGACTATCACTGTCAGCGGGGTCATAACCACCTATAACTCACTTATGATGCTAAGCTAGTACTTATGTACGATCCTATGAAACATGCAATATACAATAGTAATTAAAACAACCGTGCAGTGTTTGTTATTCTAAAATATGCTTTGTTTTTTGTGCTCTCAAAAAACCGACAGCAAAATAACTGTTTTTAGATCAATCCCAAAATTAAACCTTCACAAAAATCATATACAACTAGATCAAAGCAATTTTCAAATATATCAAATTCTCCCAAATAGTTCACAAAATAGTATATCAAATTCACCAAATAGTTCACAAAATAATCCAATTTGTTATAAATCATATTTTCTCAAGGTTTTACCACGTATGGAATTTTTATCAAAAGCAATGCAAAACAAGATAATTGGATTCCCCACCTCATCGAGATAGCTAGACCAAGCTATTGGGTACTCGTGATGCTCACTAATGGTCCGTTGGAGAGACGGGGAGCATGTGGGAGCCTTGGTTTACTTTCTTTAGTAGGTGACTTTTCCATCGGAGCCTCAAACGGTGAAAAAAGGTCACGATCATATTTGGAATGTCAAAAAATAGGTATCGTAGCTATATAAGTTGTCCAATTCAGGTTAGGGGCGAAACCCAACCCCTAACATCGAAAATGAGTTGATTCTTGAGTATCGCCGACCTTGGATTTCGTGCCTAACTACAACTATAGACAATGTATGTATATGCCCACTGCTACAAAAAAAAAAAAAGAGAATATGCAACACCCCTTCAGCAACACTAGTGAAAAAAATGTTATCTAATAGGTACTTTTTTTTATAAGCAATATTTGTTCAAAAAATTTTGCAAATTTTTTTAAAAATAGCATCGATTTATGGCAATATTATTATGAAAAGAGTTGCATAAAATTGTTACTTTACATAATATTTTCAATAGAAGTGTTGCAATATGTTAGCCACTGACAACTCATAACACTTATGTGGAAAATATTGTCCAGTCTAATGGAATATATTTTTCAATTATGTATTTAATTTCTTACCAAAAATTAAACCCTAACTCTATGCTCACTAACCTACGTCGTTTTAGCCACTCATTTCCTCTCAATAAGTCATTCTTACTCTCTCTCATGACTAGCGACCTGGACATTAATGAAACCCTCGGCCTAGCAAAGACTTCGTCACTGCCAATACTCTCGGCTTGATTTTCCTAGGATTGAGTTTGGTGATTAACAATAATCATTGCTAGGAATCTATGTGTCGAGAGCTCACAAGAATCATCTCTTACAGCTTCCTAAAGAGGTTAGATTTGATTATTCTTCTCTCTTTTCTTTCTGAACTTAGTTAAGATTTGTAATTATTGTACAATTTTTCCTATAGATTCCTGCCCATGAAAGAGGATAATCATGGAAGGTGCAGAGTTGAAAGAATTTCCATGCAAGCACATTTACCTTAACCAATGTTTATTGAGGTGGCTAAAACTCCAGAATTTATGTCTGTTACGCCTACACCAGCAGCACACGGATGATATCGATGATGACAGTCGCATGTGATGGTATATTTTGCAGTCTATTGGGTTTTGTTTATAGTTGTTAATTAGATTACCTGATGATGATGATTCATGATTTGCTCAAGAAAATAAAAAACGGAATAGGTAATCCTTTTACTTGTTGTTAGGGTTTATGCCCTAAAAGCATGTATATTTTGGATATTTGCTGAATTAATAAAATGACATTTTTCTATTTAAATTTGTACATAATTGGTATGTCTTTAAATATCAGAAAATTCCTAGTTTATTTATGTGACCATAAATTTAGTATATAAGTGTTATATACATGAGGATTAAATTTATGGATAATAAACTAAATATAGTCCGTAATAATTAATTAAAGTTTGGGATCTTTAATTAAATATTATTAGTACGGTCCATTAACATTGAGAATGTAATAGTCTTATCCGGACTATTGATATGTTGACATCGCAATGGAGGTACTTTATATAATTCGACTATATAGGACTGGACCAGACATGATTTGAATCTCACATAAATTCCGTTAACTGTTGAGAGTTCAAATAATGTTACTAGATGATCATATGTAAATCAATCTTAATCCTGAGTAGTTATAGACTCCTATTTATAACATTATGTTCTTTGACATACTTGTCAAAGGTTTGTTTCGTAAACAGATCGAAATACTTGTATTTTGGGAGCATGATGAGATGAGTAGCTGGGAATGTAACTTACAGATATGGAATCCATTCCTTCTATTAGGAAGCTAGAAAGATGATTCCCTTGTGTATTGATTCAGGACTTGAACAGTTTGAGTACTCAATTTATAATAGATTTATAAATTAATTGTTCATTAGAGAATCAATGGTACACAAGGATAAAGATGTAATTGGAGAGGTAAACGGAACATGACCTAGCTCCAATTATGAATTGTCTATGGAGGATTGAACTACATGTAATGATTAAATCGATGGACTGCTCGTTGTTTTCTGAGTAAATTAATTCTGTAACTTCAAGAGTGCAATTCCAGATTTTTAGTAGAGTAATACTAGAATTAATAAATTGGACAGATTAATTAAAGAGTTTAATTAATTATCATAATTTATTGGAGCTTGAATTACAGGTCCATAGGTCCCCAATTCTACCTCTTACAAACACTGTACTGGATATTATATTATTTCTGTTACTGCACACTTTGTCTAGATAAATAGTTTATCTATAAGTAATTAATAATTGTTATTAATTAATTAATTAATTAATTTTGAATTAACTAATTTTAAATTTATGGAGGGATAAGTTTCCCAATTTGTTTAAATTTTGAATTTAAAAATATATCTAATTATGAGATAATTAGATAAATAGAAATTAGGAAACTGACTGAAAGTGAAACACTTTTCTGAATTATCTGCTAGTTTATATATATATATTAATTAATTAGATTAAATAGATATATATATATAAATTTAAAGTTTACGTTTAAAAATAAAAAAGAAGGGAAACGTAAGTTTCCTATTAAACATAGCTTACGAAAAAGTTAAGAGGAAAAAAAAAAGTTTTCGTAAACTTATATATATATTAATTTATTTATTAAATAGTTTAATAAATATATATATAAAGGAAACCTAAGCAAAAAATAGAAAAACACTACATATTATTTTCTACAGAGCCTCCATAAACTAGAGAGAAAAAGAAGTGTGTCTTCTTATTCTCTGTAGAACAAACTCTTGCAATCTCATGTGTTGAGAAAATTGCAACTGCCTAAAGTGTGTCAGTTTAAGAAATTGTACGCAACGCCCACACGTTCATCCAATTGTGCTTGAGGCTTGGATTGGAAGATCGTGGTTTAGAAGACAAAAAAAAGCTAGGATCCGCTGATAGGCTACAAGAGGTATTAGATCTATTCTCTTTGTGTGTTCCTATTTGCTATAAATTAATACTATGCAATCATATAGTCAATTGTTTTGAGAAAATTTTTGAATGTTCCTGGGCCAATCTTCCGCTGCGAAAATCGTTTTTAAATTCCAACAATTGGTATCAGAGCGGTTATATGAGTATATAGTATTAATTATTTGTATGCATGAGTGGGTATTACATTATTTTTTATATATATTTGATAATGAATGGATGAGTTATCATATGATAGATGTATGGTTGATATTTGGTCGTTAATTATATGGTTCCTTAGGTTTTAATTTTTTTACAATTTATTTTGATTAGATCAAAATATGTAAACCCTAATTTTGGGTATAGACTTTGTTGTATTTTTCTTTCTTTTTCCTTGTAATGAATGTACAAAGAAGATGATGAATATGTTTCCGTTTGAAGCCGACATGACAATCCCAAAGAACTAAAAAAAAAAAAAAAGTTTTTTTTAAACATAATATAATATATATAAATATATTATTTTATTAAACAGTTTAATAAATAAATATATATATATGTAAACGTAAACTTTTAAAAAAAAGTTATATATATATGTAAACGTAAACTTTTAAAAAAGTTATATATATATATATATAAACGTAAACTTTTAAAAAAAGTTATATATATATATTAATTTGATTAATATATCTATTTATTAAATAATTTAATAAAATATAATATATTATATATATTACGTTAAAAAAAAAAAACAAATGGGCCTAGGCCCAGGCCCAAGTCCAAAATTGATTATTTGATAATCATATGGGCTAGGCTAATTTTGTAAAATATTTACAGAAATATCATTTTTTTCAAATTTGATTTATAAAAATACCAAAAGAAGAAAGGAGGCCCAAGAAGACCAGCGGATAGCTTTCGGGCCTGCGTGCCTTTAACTCTTTGTAATTTTATTATTTTATTGGGTTGTAATTCCTAAGGGACCCGGTCAAATATCATTTTATTTTATTTTATTGTTATATTATATGTGATATGTATAACATGACCATGCATAATAACATGCCATTCATTATACCCACTCATAGTCATTTATGAATGTCATGCATACATGTTATATTCATGCTAAAATAGTTTAGTTAGAATATGACTAATTTAATTAGATTAAATAATTAAATAGGAATAAAAAAAATAAATAATGTGATTTAAATTTAATAGTTAAATTTTGGTAATATCACACTTATTTAATTTAGGCTATCCTTATTAATTAGATTAATTAGATTAGCCAAATTATTCCTATAATAATAAATTTAGATTTTTAGAAAATCTAGTAATTTATTTAGGACCAATAAGATTGGACTAATAAATTAACCTAAAAAATTATATTAGATATAATGATTAGGTTAAATAAAACATTAGATGTTTATTAGTAAAAACACATAAGATTTTAAAATAATGAGTGGGAGAGGGGTATATGACAATATATCCCACGGTCTCCATTATTAATTGAGCACCGTGAGATTTAATTGGCGCCTAGAGACGCTTAGTTTTCGTCCTCCCTACGGAGGGTGTCCATTTAAATTAATAACAATGCTTAATTTCTAAGAGATAGGATTTTAGAATGTATTTCAAAATTGACCTACCCTACGGCGGCAATTTTGAGTTAAGTTGCTAAAATCTGAAATAATGGATCACACTCATGAGGATACAATTAAACTGTTAATAGTATCTTGACCATAAAACGGTAGTTAATAAATAAAAGAAAATATGAGATATTTTGATGTTTTATTTATTAATTGAGAATGTTTCAATTCAATTTAATAATTATGTGACCTATCCTACGATGGCACCTAATTAAAAAAAAAAAAATTGAATTACCGTGGAATTAGTAAATAAGTTTATGTGTTTACTTACTTGCATCATGCATCACGTTTACTATTCCAAATTCTTTATGATATTTATTTTCAAATATATTGAATGTTATTTTATTTATTTAATTTCAGCAAACATGTTAACCTCGAATCCCATTATCGCTTTACTCGCAAATGAAAAATTAACTGGAGATAATTTTATCAAGTGGAAAAGTAATATGAACATCGTGCTTGTTAGTGAAGACTACAAGTTTGTGCTTACGGAGGAATGTCCTCCACAACCCGCCGCTAATGCTACTCGTGCTGTACGAGAAAGCTATGAAAAGTGGACTCATGCCAATAATAAAGCTCGCTGCTACATGTTAGCAGGCATGACTGACGTGCTTAGAGCTAAGCACGAAAAGATAGAGACTGCTTATGAGATAATGGAGTCTCACCAGGCCATATTTGGGCAACAATCTGATCAATCTCATCATGACGCCATTAAAAAGGCTATGAATGCGAAGATGAAAAGAGGAACTCCAGTGAGAGAGCATGTTTTGAACATGATCAATTACTTTGGAGAGGCTGAAGTTCACGGGGCTACGATCGATGACCGCACCCAAGTGAGTATGATTTTGGAATCACTCTCACCTGATTTTCTTCAGTTCAAGAGCAACTATGTTATGAACAAGTTGAATTATACGATGACTCAGCTGCTCAATGAACTGCAAACCTTTGAATCAATATCGAAAGATAAAGGTAAAGATAGCTCAGCAACTGTTGCTGAAGCAAATATTACAGAAAAAAAACCCCCCAACCCCAAAAAAAAAAAAAAAAAGAAAAAAAAAAGGGCCCCCGGAACCAAACCCAAAAAAAACAAAAAAGGCAAAAAAAAGAACAAAAAAAAAAAACACAAAGAAAAAAAACCCAAAGAAAAAAGATTTCAACGCCGAAGTGAAGGGCAATGGAAAAAAAAACGGAAAAAAGAACCCCCCCAAATGAAAAAAAAAAAAAAAAGGAAAAAAGAATCAACTGGTCCAAAAACCTGGTTAAGGAAAAAAAAATTAATTGAAAAAACCCCCTGGAAAAGTGAATCAAGAACCAACAAACAAGGTTGGTCCTCCTTTCAAAAGCCTAAGTCCTCAAAGGAACCTGCCCAACGGGAAATCAACAAGAAAAGAAGCAAAGGAACCAAAAGTTCCAAAAAAAAAAGGGGAAGCCGCCAGCCTCAATTCAAGAAAAAAATTTTGGTTATTAAACAATGTTTATTTTATTCCCGGTTTTCATAAGAATTTGATTTCTATGTCAAGATTATTTGAACAAATGTTTGGTATTTCTTTTCTTAATAATGAGATTATTATTTCTAGAAATGGTTTAAATATTTGTTCTGCAAAAATGGAGAATGGACTTTACATGTTAAGGCCGGATGAACAATCACTGCTTAATACCGAAATGTTTAAAGTAGAACATCCCAAATCTAAAAAGCTAAAAGTTTCTCATGATGACGATACATATCTTTGGCACTTTAGGTTAGGGCATATTAATCTAGATAGGATAAACAGACTTGTAAAGGATGGTCCTTTAAGAGAGCTAAAAGTTAGCATTCTACCAGTTTGTGAATCTTGTCTAGAAGGAAAAATGACTAAGAGACCTTTCTCAGCAAAGGGCGAAAGGGCCAAAGAACCCCTTGAGCTTGTGCATAGCGATGTATGTAGTCCATTGAATGTACAAGCAAGAGGCGATTACGAATATTTTGTCACATTTATTGACGACTATTCAAGATATGGATACGTGTACCTAATGCAAAGAAAATCTAAAACCTTTGAAAAGTTCAAAGAATTCACAGCAGAAGCTGAAAAGCAATTAGGTAAGTCATTAAAAACTCTTCGATCAGATCGAGGAGGTGAATACCTTGATAATGAATTCAAGTATCACTTGCTGGAGAATGGCATCCTATCCCAACTCACAGCACCTGGAACACCACAACAGAATGGTGTTGCAAAAAGGAGAAACCGAACGTTGCTTGATATGGTTAGATCAATGATGAGCTACTCTTCCCTACCACTCTCATTCTGGGGTTATGCACTACAAACCGTTATTTACATTTTGAATGTAGTACCTTCCAAGTCTATCCAAAAGATACCTTTAGAGTTGTAGAATGGGCGTAAACCTAGTTTACGTCACATCCGCATATGGGGGTGCCCAGCACATGTACTGAAAGGAAAGACTGGGAAGCTAGAACCACGTACAGAGGTTTGTTTATTTGTAGGTTATCCAAAAGGCACAAGAGGAGGTTTGTTTTATAGTCCTCAAGAGAAAAAGGTATTTGTAACGATAAATGCCACTTTTTTTGAAAATGACTATATGACATATTTCAAACCTCGAAGTAAAGTTGTACTAGAGGAATTACTTTCTGATCAGATCAGACCACAACCAACAACAGTTGTTGAACGACAAAATTATGAGACCACTATTCCAGATCAGAATACCTTGGCAACTCGACGTAGTGGGAGGGTTATTAGACCACCTGCTCGCTACAGGAAAGTTGGAGAAGCACATGTTGCTCTTTCCGATAGTAGCCAAGATGACCCATTGACATACAAGCATGCAATGGAAGATTCTGATAAGGAAAAATGGCAAGAGGCTATGAACCAAGAAATGGAATCTATGTATTCTAATTCTGTCTGGGAACTTATAGATCCACCTGAAGATGTCAGGCCCATTGGATGTAAATGGATCTATAAAAGAAAAAGAGGTGTAGATGGAAAAGTTGAAACGTTCAAGGCTAGGTTAGTGGCTAAGGGTTATACCCAAAAAGAGGGAGTTGACTATGAGGAGACTTTCTCGCCAGTAGCCATGCTTAAATCCATACGTATCCTCTTATCCATTGCTGCATGTTTAGACTATGAAATATGGCAAATAGATGTCAAGACAGCTTTTTTGAATGGCTATCTTGAAGAAAGCATCTATATGGTGCAACCAGAAGGTTTTGTAGCTAAAAGCCAAGAGCAGAAAGTTTGCAAGCTACTTAGGTCCATTTATGGACTTAAGCAAGCTTCAAGATCATGGAATCTAAGATTTGATGAGACGATTAAATCTTTTGGTTTCGATCAAAATGTTGATGAACCTTGTGTATACAAGTACATCAAAGACAATAAAGTGGTCTTCCTAGTTCTTTATGTAGATGATATTTTGCTCATTGGGAATGATGTGGAAATATTATCTA